>JBBGZY010000176.1:1682500-1942500 GCA_037952925.1 Lithobates clamitans | reverse complement strand
ACTCAGTGTGGGTAAACCGCAGCACATCAATGTGAAAGCAGCCCTATACTATTATGCCCAGTGTATTGCTTCACACTGACGTGAAGATCTCTTCTTTCCTGCTGCTGGCACCACTCTGGAGACTGCTAGCCAGGATAAGAGGTGGAGTGCAGTTGGTATCACTCCGCATGGCACAGGGGCCAGCACTACAGAGGAGGCATCTGCTTATGCAATTCTTGCTCCCTACTACAGCTCCAACTTTACAAGTAGTCCCTCTGCATTGCACTCTGATGCTCTGGAATGGCAGTTGCTGACCCCTGCTGTATAGTAGTGTGTGTGTGTGTGTGTGTGTGTGTGTGTGTGTGTATGTATGTATATAAAAATCACACACATGCAGAGTGGTGCCAACAGCAGGAAAGAAGAGATCTTCAGGTCAGTGTGAGGCATTTCTGAAATGCAAGGAAACACACAGATGTGAATGGAGCCTTCTTGTTCTTTTGTTAAGGCACCAATTTAACTTTCAGGACCCATTCACATCTAGCATAGTGGGAGCGCACGTTTTTTAATCATTTTTTTCCCGTGACACGCATAGGGCAGCCTGGTTGATTTCAATGGGCTGCGCTACATGTGGCTCATGGGACATTTTGGCGTGTACTTGTTTTACTGCTGTTTTACACCCATAATGTGGGTGTGCCCGCTGCACGCTGGGGGGGAGCACGTGCGTAGGTCCGGCGAACTAGATGTCTGCCAGCCACCCGCAATCGCTGTACAGAGAGGCAGAATGGGGATCTGCCTATGTAAACAAGGCGGATCCCCATTCTGACAGGAGACAACACTAAGATCTGCTATTCCTCTTGATCAGGAACAGCAATCTCTGTGTTGTCCCAGTAAGCCCCTTGAGTTAACCCCTTGATCGCCCTCTAGTGTTAACCCCTTCCCTGCCAGTGTCACTTATACATTGAGCAGTGCATTTTTTTTTTCTTTTAGCATCGATCACTGTAATAATAGCACTGATCCCAAAAAATGTCACAGTCCCGCTAAAAATCACAGATTGCCGCCATTACAAGTAAAAACAATAAAAAAAAAAAAATTAAGTCCCTAACTCTATCCCCTATTTTGTAGACGCTATAACTTTTGTGCAAACCAATCAATATACACTTATTGGGATTTTTTTTTTTTTACCAAAAATATGTAGCAGAATACATATTGGCCTAAATTGATGAAGAAATTTAGATTTTTTTTTTTTTTTTCAAAATTGTCGCTATTTTGTGTTTATAGTGCAAAAAATAAAAACCGCAGAGGTGATTTAATACCACCAAAAGAAAGCTCTATTTGTGGGAAAAAAAGTATATCAATTTTGTCTGGGTACAACGTCGCATACCCGCACAATTGTCAGTTAAAGCGGCGTAGGGCCGTATTGCAAAAAAATGGCTTGGTCATTAAGGGGGTAAATCCTTCCGGGGCTGAAGTGGTTAAAAAAATGCACCTGGAAATGGGTGGGCAGGTTGGAGGGTGGATGATGCAGGGTGTGTGCTAATGAGGTCAGCTGGTCAACTCCTTCCTGTGTCATGAACTTTAGTCTGCCCAGAAAGTAAGGCAAAAGTAATGGATATGCGTTTTAGAAACAGCCATGAAGCCATTTTTTGTATTTAATTGAGGCCTGAAGATTAGTTAAAACCCCCCATCCAAATTTCTTAAAAGCAGAAGGCGGTCATTCAAAATGTTTATGCAACATAAATCCAGCAGACTGATTTATCAAGTGCAAATTTTTCATTAAAAAAAGAAAAACAAAACAAAACATATATACACTTTAAGTGTTACTAAACCCACAAGAGTAAAGTCTGTATATGCAGTAAAGCATGCTTGTTCTACTCACTGTGGAACCCAACATAAAAAGGCTGTTTGATCCTGTATGCACAGATCCTCCCCTTCTTCCACTGTCCCCAATTCATCTCCTGATAGAACAGACCCATAGGGGCACTCTGCACATGCTCAGTTTGGTATGTATTGCTAGTGAGTTGTTTTTTTTTTCTTGGGAGGATGCATATGATCAACACAGGGCCAATCAGCACTGTCCAGAGGGCCTGGGATCATGCAGCCTCAAGGGACAGTCAGAGTAGAATGAAAAGTCCCCCTACAAGCTTTAACCAGACATTGATAGAAGTAACACAACTGCTATATACTGCTGATGAGAACATTTATTTGGCAGTTTATATTTACTAAAATAATTGCATTTCCATGTTCTGTGTGAGACCAAATATAATGAATGCAGGGTCCTGAGTTTAGTAACACTAAGTTCATTTTAGGGCACACAAGCACAATATATTGCCCAGTTTTGGTATAAAAGGATGAGGTTGCGTAAATAGATATCAAATATACAGAATTCACTGATTATAATTGTGTACACCCATGAAATGACAATGAACGTCGGTACCCAAAAGTGTCCACAGGTCATAAGTTTAGCGTTACCCATAAATACTACAATTATTGCTCCCACTCCAGTGCGAGTGTCAATATGTAACGTGTAGTGCAAATGACATGTTTACGTTTATATGTGCAGGGGGCGGTTGGGAAGATCCGTTGGCTGATCTCAATCCCCTCCAACTGGTGGCACCCACCATGCTGGGCCTGGAACCTCAAAACCCAGAAAGCATGGCTGGGTGGGCACGCTATAGGGGGTCTGTGAAAGCTACAATTGATGCAATTGACAATTGGCTTACATGTGTGACAGCCTCTACTGCTGCTGCCAATGCATGACATGGGGATCAGGAAGGCATTTTACTTCCCCTGCTGTAGCGAACTGAATCAAGCTTTGCTGGGGTTTTTCACCTTCCTCTGGATCAACTGTGGGTATAGGATTGTTTATATGGAATTGTATTTATTTATTTTTTGGTTGAACTAGATGGACTTGTGTCTTTTTTCAACCTAACTATGTAACATACATCGGTGGCAGTGAAAAGGTTAAAAGGCAAAGGGAACACACCACCTAATTAGTGATTTAATCTAGATTTTTTTTACCTGTTTGTGCACCTTGTAGATCTTTAGTTGATAAAAACTGTCGATTTAAATTAATTTTAAAAACATCTTCACTTTACAGCATTTTTTCACAAGTGCCTATAGCTTTTGCACAGAACTGTATACAAGTAACACATATGCAGAAAAATCTTTCCCTATTGATCTTCACTCGTGCTCTTTAAATCCTATTCATCAGAAAAATTGGGAGAGTTGGATGCCTGGTGCCAAACAGAGCACTATGGTTAGGTTGTATTGGTTTCTACACCACTGCAGAACATAGAAGTGATATAGAGGATAGGGTAAGAACTCGCCGCTTGCAGGAAGGGACCAGACATCCCACATTCCCAGGGAGTTTTGGGAGACGAGGATGACCAGGGCACTATAGATTTAACCGCTTGCCAACCAGCCGCCGTCATTTTACTGCGGCAGGTTGGCACAATCCCGCGAACCGTTGTAGCTATATGTTGGCTCGCAGGACCAGGATAGCAGGCGCGCATGCCAGCTGCAAAGCGGGGGTGCCGATGCTCGTGGCCGGCGGTCATTGCACGAGAGGCAGAACAGGGAAGGATGTGTGTAAACACAAACACACACCGTACCCTGTTCTGAGAGGAGTGACAGATCGTGTGTTACTGTTAGCTAGTTAACCCCTTGATCTCCCCCTAGTGTTAACCTCTTCCCTGCCAGTGACATTTTTACAATAATCAGTGCATTTTTATAGCACTGAACACTGTATAAATACCAATGGTCCCAAAAATGTGTCAAAAGTGTCCGCCGTAATGTCGCAGTCCTGATAAAAATAGCAGATCACCGCCATTACTAGTAAAAAAAATAATAATAAAAATGCTATAAATCTATCCCCTATTTTGTAGACACTATAACTTTTGCGCAAACCAATCAATATACGCTTATTGCGATTTTATTTTTACCAAAAATATGTAAAAGAATACATATCGGCCTAAACTGAGAAAAAAATAGCTTTTTGTAAAAAAAAAAAAAAAAAAAAAAAATGGGGATATGTATTATAGCAAAAAGTACAAAATATCGTGGGTTTTTTTTTTTTTCAAAATTGTCGCTTTTTTTTGTTTATAGCGCAAAAAATAAAAAACGCAGAGGCGGTCAAATACCACCAAAAGAAAGCTCTATTTGTGGTTGAAAAAGGACGTCAATTTTGTTTGAGTGCAGCGTTGCATGACCGCGCAATTGTCAGTTAAAGCGACGCAGTTTTGTACTTTGTTGAAGCTCCTTTGGCACCAATTACAACCTCAAGTCTTTTTGAGTATGATGCTACAAGCTTGGCACACCTATTTTTATGCAGTTTCACTAATTCTTCTTTGCAGGACCTCTCAAGTTCCATGAGGTTGGATCGGAAAGATTTGTGCACAGCCATTTTCAGATCTCTCCAGAGACGTTCAATCAGATTCAAGTCTGGGCCACTCTAGGAAATTCACAGAGTTGGCCCGTCGCTACTTCTTTGTTATCTTGGCTGTGTGATTAGGGTCGTTGTTTTGTTGGAAGATGAACCTTCGCCCCAGCCTGAGGTCCAGAGCACTCTGAAGCAGGTCTCTGTACATTGCTGCAATCTTTCTCTCGATTCTGACTAGTATCCCAGTTCCTACCACTGAAAAACCTCCCGACAGCATTATGCTGCCACCACCATGCTTCACTGTAGGGATGGTATTGGCCAGGTGATGAGCAGTGCCTGGTTTCCTCCAGACATGATGCTTGCCCTTCGGGCCAAAGAGTTCAATCATTGTTTCATCAGACCAGGGTATTTTGTTTCTCCTGGTCTGAGAGTCCTTCTGGTGGACTGTCACGTGCCTTTTTCCGAGGAGTGGCTTCTGTCTGGCCACTCTACTATACAAGCCTGATTGGTGGAGTGCTGCAGAGAAGGTTGTTCCTCTGGGAGGTTCTCCTCTCTCCACAGAGAAGCGCATCCGGTTCTGGGTCACCTCCCTAAGGCCCTTCTTTCCCCGATTTCTCAGTTTGGCCAGGCTGCCCCGCTCTAGGAAGAGTCCCGGTGGTTCCAAACTTCTTCCATTTACGAATGATGGAGACCACTGTGCTAATTGGGAACGTTATTGCTGCAGAAATGTTTCAGTATAAAACAAGAAAAAAAAGTTGTGCTCAAAATAACCTTAAAAGTCCAAACTGTACTGAACAGTCCGAGTGAAAAAAATGGAAAGCAAATCAATGTGATATTTAAATCAAATGCTAGATGTAAATTAGAGGTTGACCGATATGGGTTTTTCTCTGGCCGATGCCGATATTTAGAAATCGTGGCAGCCGATGGCCGATATATGATGCCGATTTTTTTGGCCCGATACGTTAAGCCGATTTTTTTTTTTTGCCTTAATCTCATAAAATCTAACAGTTAGACCCCTTTCACAATGGGGCGTTTTTCAGGCACTTTTGGGCTAAAAATAGTGCCTGTAAAGTGCCTGCAAAACGGCTCCCCTGCAGTCTCAATGTGAAAGCCCGAGTGCTTTCAGACTGAGGCGATGTGCTGGCAGGACGTTAAAAAAAAAGTTAAAAAAGTTCTGCAAGCAGCATCTTCACCATTCCTGCCCATTGAAATGAATGTGCACCGCTGCCGAAGCGCCTGCAAAGCGATTCGGCAGCGGCACTTCACGGGCACATTCAACCGCTTCCTTGGGCGCTAGCTGGGTTATAAGCGCCCCGCTAGCAGCCGAATAGTGCCGCTAAAATGACGGTAAAGTGCTGCTAAAACTAGCTCCAGTGTGAAAGCAGCCTTAAGTAATAAGTGATACAGAAAATTTCTTATATTTAAACAGGTAATCAAAACTTTTGGACGAAAAAAAAAATGGGCTAACTTTACTGCTTAGTTTTTTTTTTAATTCATTAGTATATTTTTCCCCCAAAAAAATTGCTTTTGAAAGACCGCTGCGCAAATACCGTGTGACATAAAATATTGCAGCAACTGCTATTTTATTCCCCAGGGTCTCTGCTAATATATATATATAGTTTTTGGGGGTTCTAAGTGATTTTCTAGCAGAAAATACAGAATTTTTTACTTGTGAGCAACAAATGTCAGAAAAGATTTAGTCTTTAAATGGTGAAATGAGAACTCCTCCACACTGAGTTCAGTTCATTGACAAGTGGAAACATTGTATCTTTTTAGTTTCTTTTATCAGACTTGGCAGGCTGCCCAGAGAGGATAGAAGTCACTCCACAGAAGACTTCAGGCAACTTGCATTGACTTCTATTACAGAAGTCATTTGCAAGTCGCGCTGAAGTTATAATCGGTCTTTTTTATCAGCACAATCAGCTGATGCCGATTAATTAAAAAATGCCAAATATCGTCCGACCTCTAATGTAGATAATCCAGGAACATCCTTCACCAACATCAAGATATGGATGTACCCTTACCGCAATAGGTGGACCCTCTATTATGGAAGGTTAAAAGTGCAATGGCATGGGAATAATCAGCTGTAGCGTGTCCCAGGACCCTCTAGTGCAGGTGATGTCCATCTCTCCAGCTGTCCGTCCCTCACTCAGTGTGACTCGTCCAGGAACCCAGCAATACCCCAAAAATAAGCAGAGGGCTACATACAGTGTAAAAACCCTTAGAGTATTTTATTGGAGGAACAGAGCACCCAACCAAAGGGTGATAGATGGTACAATAAAAATTGATAAAAAACTGCAGCATAAGATAAAAAAAACTTACCGTGACTACTCAGTGTATCCTCGTCCCTGCTAGGAATAAGCTGCTAACCCCAAAAACTGAATGATAAAATCACTAATGCAGATTGGAAGAAAAATTGGTGGGGAGTGCGAATAGTGAAAAAACAAATACTATAAACAAAATAAATATATATTTTTTTTTAAAAGACAGTAAATAAATAATAATGAAAGAGCACCAGCCTGCCCAATCAAATTAAAACCAAAAAACATTAATTTAGTGAATAAAACCATGAAAAATGTCTATAGGTGTTCTGTGGTAATAATGACAGTTATGTGCAAACAATTCAATAACATGATGGTTGAACTATTGCAGCAAGCATAATCTTGCTAAAGCTTGTTTGACCTTTTTTTCATTAATTAGGTCAACTACAACCCCTGGCAAAAATGATGGAATCACCAGTCCCTGAGGATGTTCCTTCAGTTGTTTATTGTTGTAGAAAAAAAGCATTTCCTTTATGCGGTTTCTTACAGCTCGGTCACAGGATGTTGACTCCAGTTTCCTCCCATTTGTTCCTCATTTTCTGTTTTCAAGGCATATTGCTTTAAGTTTTCTGTCTTGACGCTTTGAGGTCTTCCTTGGTCTACCAGTATGCTTGCCTTTATCCACCTTCCCATGTTGTTTGTATTTGGTCCATGTTTTAGACACAGCCGACTGTGAACAACCAACATCTTGTGCAACACTGCGTGATGATTTACCCTCTTTAAGGAGTTTGATAATCCTCTCCTTTTTTCAATTGACATCTCTGGTGTTGGAGCCATGCTTCATGTCAGTCCACTTGCAACAGCTCTCCAAGGTGTGATCACTCCTTTTTACCTACATACTAACAAGCAGATTTAATCTGATGCAGGTGTTTGTAATGAAAATTTACAGGGTGGTTCCATAATGTTTTCCTCAGAATTGAGTGATTCCATAATTTATTCCCTGTGCTCGTTCTATAAATCTAACTGTTACTGGCCACCACAATTATTTTTCTTGATTTCTTTTAGTGTTTCTTAAAGCCAGAAAGTTGCCATTTGAAATGCCTTTAGTTTTTGGCCATGTCTGTGATCTGCTTTTTTTCTACAACAATAAACAAATGAAGGAACATCCTCAGGGACTGGTGATTCCATCATTTTTGCCAGGGGTTGTACATCTGGTAAGCTGACACCCATTCCTTGAGCACTTTGGTTGACATCCATAGGCGATGAAGGTCTTCTACTGTTTTTCTGAATACAAGACCTAGTCACAAGATTCACCACTTTTATGGACTTCTTTTCACTTGGATATATATCAATTGTGTGTTTCATATGACATGTTTTATTGTGGTCAAAACTAGTTTCTCCATGTCCATGACCATCATGTTATTGGATTGTGTTTGCACATAACTGTCGTTATTACCACAGAACACCTATAGACATTTTTCATTGTTTTATTCACTAGATCAATGTTTTTTGGTTTTAATTTAATTAGGCAGGCTGGTGCTCTTTCATTATTATTTTTTATTTACTGTCTTTTTTTTTAAAAAAAACATTTTTTTTTTATAGTATACGTTTTTTTCACTATTAACGCTCCCCACCAATTTTTCTTCCAATCACAGCAAGTCTATCTTATGCTGCAGTTTATCGATTTTTATTGTACCATTTACCACCCTTTGGTTGGGTGCCCTCTTCCTCAAATAAAATACCCTAAGGGTTGTTACACTATATGGAGCCCTCTGCTTATTTTTTGGGTGTTGCTGGGTGCCTGGACGAGTCAGACATCATCTGCACTACAAGGTCCCGGGACACGCTACAGCTGATAATTCCCATTGTGCTTTTGACCTTCCACAATGGAGGGTCCACCTATTGCAGTAAGGTACATCCGTATCTTGAGGTTGGTGACATCACATGGTGGAGGATATTCCTGGATTATCTACATACAAGCTTTGATTTAAATATCACATTGATTTGCTTTTCATTTTTTTTCACTCGGACTGGTTCAGTAGTTTGGACTTTTTATGTTATTTAGAGATTTTGAGTTCAACTTTTTTTTCTTGTTTATATTGTTTTATTGTGTCATACCTCACATTTTGTTGCTGCTTCTGTCATTATTCACACAAGCGCAGTATTGTTTGTTTTGTTTTTCCTGAGAAATTTTTCTGTACCCCTCCCCAGATCTGTGCCTCGATGTAATCCTGTCTTGGAGGTTTAAAGACAATTCCTTGGACTTCATGGCTTTGTTTGCGCTGACAGGTACTGTTAACTATGGGCCCTTCCAAATCATGTCTAATCAACTGAATTTACCACAAGTGGACTCCAACTTGTAGAAACATCGCAAGGAGTATCAGTGGAAACAGTATGCACCTAAGCTCAATTTTGAGTGTCATGGCAAAGGCTGTGAATACTTATTTACATGTGATTTTTTAAAATTTTTTTAATTCAATTTGCAGATTTCAAACAAGCATCTTTTACATTGTCATTATGGGGAAAATAATGAATTTAATCTATTTTGCATTAAGGCTGTAAAATATACCAAAATGTGCAAAGTGAATCGCTGTGAATACTTTCCAGATGCACTGTACTATTGGAAGCATTTTGTAATTTTTTTTTTTTCAGCCAGTAGGCTGAACAAAAAAAGAAACAGAATTCCAACATCCACACAAGCGAGGTAGAAGGACCTCCTCCTCGATTTCCAACATTCCTGATCAACTTCTTTCAAACAGGAATTACTACAACTGTATTGATTTTCGGCCAATGCCTGCTAAAGCGGCCAAATTGTGATCCATCGATAACAAACTATTTAGAGTGACAGTAAAGCTGGATAAGACTAAGCTTGCCCAAAATAACCATTTCTTACACTAACAGGTGTGCCAGCTGGGTGTGCTGTATAAACTGTATGTAACCTCAGCTTTATACGGAATACAGCACTGTGCTCCGGGTATGAGACAAGACCTTTCCATCTCACACCTGGAACAAAATTTGCTGAGTGGTGCTCAGCCATTCATAGGCAGCTTTGTATACAAATATTCCTCTTGCAGAGTCAAAGCTACCTATGAATGGCTATGGGTCACTCAGCCTATTTTGTTCCAGGTATACGACGGGAAGGTCTCATCTTACATCCAGAACACAAGGCTGTATATCTTATGTAACTGAGGCTACATACAGTTTATAGAGGATGCTCAGCAGGCACATATTCATTTAGGAAATAGTTTGGGGCAGCTTGGCCCAAACGATTTAACCACTACAGATAACAATATATTTTTTTTTCTATAAATTTTTTTAGAACCCCCAAACATTATATATTTTTTTAAAGCAGAGGCCCTAGAGAATAAAATGGTAGGTCTTGTAATTTCACACGGTATGTTTTGATCTCCACTTCAATACAGGGCACTTATACACCTTCCTGCCTAGGCCTATTTTCAGCTTTCAGCGCTGTCGCACTTTGAATGACAATTGAGCGGTCATGCTGCACTATACCCAAACAAATTTTTTATCATTTTGTTCCCACAAATAGAGCTTTCTTTTCCTGGTACTTGAATGGGCACGAATATGCGGCACAGATGGGCACTGATAGGTGGCACTGTACACTAATAAATGTTACTGATAGATGCCAATCAGTGCCAAACAATAATGCCTGTCAATCAGTGATGCCCATTGTGGGCACTGATTGGCATCCCTGGTGATCTGGGGTGGCATCCCTGGTGGTCCAGTGTGGGCATCCTTGGGGGGGGGGGGGGGCTGCGCTGATAATCGATCAGCACAGACCCCCCCTGTCAGAGGAGCAGCCGATCTGACAGACGCGAGTAAGGAAAAGCCAATCACCGGCTCTTCCTGTTTACACTTTGATCAGCCCTGATTGGACATGGCTGATCATGTGGTACTGAGTCTCTGCCAGAGACTCTTTACCTAGATCGGTGTCGCGGGGTGTTAGTCTGACACCCCGCAACAACGATCGCCGCGATGCGCGCTCCCGGGGGCGTGCAGCGACTTGATATCCTGCCGGACGTCATGACGTCCGGTCAGGATATTGATACCACTTTGCTGCCGTCATTTTGCTATATGGCGGGCGGCAAGTGGTTAATGCCCAAAAAAATATATAACCCATTTTTTTGGTAAAATAACAGATGTTACCAAAAAGATACCAAACATGTCATGCTTTAAAAGTGCGCATGCCCATGCAACGGTGACAAACAGCGTACATTTTACTATCCATAGGTGACGCTTTAAAAGCCTTTACAGGTTACCACTTTAGATTTACACAAGAGGTCTAGTACTAGAGTTACTGCCCATGATCCAAGTTTTGCGGTGATACCGCACGTGTAAGACTATTTTCATTTGCGTAGGTGCAGGACCAGCACGTGAATTTGCCTTTGCGCGCAAGCACAAGGGCCCTTTAAAAAATATATATATATATTTATCATTTCTTCGCTCCTCCCAGGACCTCCTGCTCGCCTTCAGGACTTCTCCAGAGCCTCTCCCATCCTCTGGAACTTCCTGCCCCGGTATATCCGACCAGCCCCTAACCTGTCCACCTTTAGGAGATCCCTGAGAACTCACTTATTCTGGGAAGCCTATCCCACACCCACCTAACAACTGTCCCCGAGCCACCCCCATCAAATCATTACCCACATCTATTACCTTTTGTACCACCACCCCCTCCCTTTAGAATGTAAGCTCTACTAGCAGGGCCCTCCTGTCCCTTCTGTATTGAACTGTACTGTAATTGTGCTGTCCCCCCGCTACATTATAAAGCATTGCGTAACCTGTTGGCGCTATATAAATCGTGTATAATAATAATTTATTTTTTACACTGTCCCTTTACATCCCTTGTGACAGCAATAGACATGTGACAAGTACTCTTTATGGAGAGATCTGGGGGGTCTATAAGACCCCAAATAGCTCTTGTGCTCTTAAAAGCATTCAATCACACCAAGATCAGTGTTTTAAAATGCTTTTGATTTTTGAAAATAGTGCCGTTGACATTCAGATAAACCAGAAGTGATGTCCAATCCTCTTGTCCAGATTACCAGGCTTTGTTCGGCTCTCTGATCAGGCTGGTCACTTGGGTCTCACGGTGGGATGGGAGAGCCAGAGCAAGCTGTGGAAGGCTAGTTAGCCACTAGCATTGCTTTTACAAGAGAGACGACCACTGACTCAAAGACGGTACTGGGATGATGCCTGCAGCTGCAGACATCATCCTGGTATAAGGGCCCTTTCACACTGGGTCGGGGGCGGCGGTAAAGCGCCGCTATTATAAGCGTCGCTTTACCGCCACCCCCGACCCAGTGTGAAAGGGCCCTTATACCAGGATGTCTGGTGGGTGTCGGTAATCGGCCGCTAGCGGCCAAGAAAGGGTTAAATACCACCGCAAAGCGCCTCTACAGAGGCGCTTTGCCGGCGGTATAGCCATGCTGTCCCATTGATTTCAATGGGCAGGAGCGGTGAAGAAACGGTATACACTCCGCCCCTTCACCGCTCCGAAGATGCTGCTAGCAGGACTTTTTTTCCCGTCCTGCTAGCGCACCGCTCCAGTGTGAAAGCCCTCGGGGCTTTCACACTGGAAGCAAAGCAGCGGCACTTTCGGGTCGGTTTGCAGGCGCTATTAGCGCAATAGCTCCTGCAAACCGCCTCAGTGTGAAAGGACCCTAACCACTTGAAGTCCAGCAACTGGTCGTCACGTGGTTAAAGTGAGCGTAAAGCTGGATGACAGCTTTAAGTGACTGTTTGCAAGGAAAGGGGAGCATCTCCTGATAGTTTAGATATCACCTTCTTCATAACCATTTATTTTATTGTCCTGTGAAGCATCTACTATATATTTTACAACGCGTTAAAATAAGTATAGCGCACACAATGAATGAAAGGGACACTGATATGGTTAGTTGGAGAGATAACCTGCAAAAAATTTGAATCCCATTAAAATGTTAGCAATTCTGAACAAATCATCAGAAGAGAACTGTCTGCTGCCCACAAACGAAGGTAACGTTTGGGAAACTCAGAAAACCACATCACAAAACATTAACGAAATACAATTTGGTTTTAATAAGACATCACAGAACCTCATATTTAATAATTAAAAATAAAATAAAAAGAAAGGTGCCGGTGCTGGCAAACAATGACAAGCAACACTAAAGTATTAATTTTCCACCATTTATGCATTATCAAAAATAGTTTAAACTCTTCTCACAAATAAAATAAAAATGAGAGGAAGGGTAGAGTGGGGCATTTATTACAGACCAGACATGTACATTACATCTTCCTATGGCTTTTGCCTTGACCTGCCCCTATGCACAGATATACATTAGAAATTATGTATAGCAGTCTACCTCAACACATTCACAAACATGACACAAAAAAAAAAAAAAAAAAAACACCAAGTGTGTGTGACCAAGAACGTGTGGATCAGACTAAAGGTTATCTCATAATTGGGGTATAATCTCTTAAATAAAATGGAAAATTTACAGGAATCCAAAGTAAAAAAAAAAAAAAAACAACTCTGGCCTGAAGGGGGGAGGGAAAAAAGAAAAGGAAACAGTTCTGCTGGCACATGACTGTGCATATGGTTCAACTGTGGCTGCCGAGAGGTGCTCTGAAGGAATGCACAGAGCATTATGCTACATTCCAGCAGGAGGAATGCTATCCAATTTACACACAAGTACAATACTTACTGAAACCTACAGTCAACTGTAAGTCATAGGTAAAAGAAATTAACAAAAGGGGGAAAAAAAAAAAATTGTAATGACCATATGATCTTGAACTTGGTGAGGAGCTTTAATGACAGCAACCTGATGTTTTGGATCATTTCATTTGTTGTCGCCTTTGTAATTTGCTACCAAAGGTTTCATTTGTTTCACCATCTTAAAGTACATTTCCACTTTTGCGGCCAAAATTGTGATTATTTTCGTACAGGATTTATATGGTGCCACCACCAATTTGTGCAGAGCTTTAGAACATACAGGCAGACAGTACAGTTATAAGATTTAAGGCAAGAGGGCCCCACTCATGAGAGCTTGCCATCACCTATTTAATGTTATCTGTTCCCATCTTCTTACCTTTATACTTGCTGAAATATCTTACCAAGTTTTTCCCTTCTATATAATATTAAGGAGGCTAGGGAGTTATATTTACCATATTTAACATTGCCTGTACTGTGCTGGCAGATCACATTATTAGTTGTAATCTAGATGTGCATACTGTCTGTCCTAAAACAGGGTTTAAGGCCAACCATAGACAGAGAGATTTTCTTTCCTGCAACCATGGATTGCAGGAAAGCAAATCGAGCGTGTGATTCCCCCATCAACACACAGTGTTAACAGGGGAATCCCTTCTGCTGAGCAAAAATAGGAGCTAGCCATAAGCACATATAAAATTTGTCAGGCTGGTTGTACTGAAGTCGATCAAGTTGGGTACATTGAGCCTGCCCATACGTGGTTCAAATCTTGGCTGGTTCCTGCTGAACCATCTCAGATTCGAACAGTCTATGGCTGACTTAAGTTTGCAAGGCTTTTGTGGTACATTAATATACTTGAGTCCCTCAATCCCTATTTACACATTGGACGATATTCAGAACAATGCAATCTGCCCATAGAGGCTTATGTATAAACCAGTTCCAAAAGACACAAATAGAATGGTAGGACATGTTTCTTGATTTTTTTTTTTTTTTTAAGTATGCTGGGTGAATGGGAATACAGACATACAGCAAGGGTTTCTCAACTTTGACTGCAAGGTGGAAATACAATAAGGCCCCTTTCACACTGGGGCGGTTTGCAGGCGTTATTGCGCTAAAAATACCGCCTGCAAACCGACCTAAAACTGCCTCTACTGTTTCTTCAGTGTGAAAGCCTGTAGCGATATGCGAGCGGTTTTAACCCTTTTTCGGCCGCCAGCGGGGGTTAAAACCGCACCGCTAGCGTCCGAATACTGCCGCTAAGGCGGCGCTAAACAAAGCGCCGTTTTACCGCCGACGCCCCCACCGCCCCAGTGTGAAAGGGGCCTAAGCCAACAAACTATTACATTCAAGGTAGAAATTTAAAGAAAACAACTATAGTGCCAGAAGAAAGGCATATTCAATTAAACTTGATTTTGTTGCTGAAAGTTGTAAACTGGTTGAAGTTAAGGGGAGTAGATTATTGTGAGTGAAAGTCAATGCAAAAACTGCCCAAATGCCAAGTGTATAGACAGTATAAGATTACCCATAGACATAAGACAGTGCTAACTAGAATTGTGGATAATCTGGAGTGATCTTTTATAAATCATCTCTGCTATACAAATTAAAAAAAAAAAAAAAAAAAAGTGTTTACTAAATACGCAGGCACTAGTGCCCAATAATATCATATTGACAATTCAAGGTACAAGTAATTTAAGTGTAGTGAGATAGTAAAACTATCATACTATGGCTAAACAGACATGCAAAAATATTGTTTGTCCCACAAAAATGTGCAAAAAGATTCGATCTGTACAGATCATTTTTTTCAAATATTTTGACAAGTGAAGGTTTCTTCAGATCACCGACTTGTGTCTATGGATAGCCTTAGAATAATACATGTCTGATAAACTCATAAGCATAAGAAATGTGACTATTTTACAAGAGCGCAAAAGGAGCAGACCTGCATTTCTTTAAAAACAGTTCCAACAGAGGAAAACTCACTCATTCCCTAACCAAAACCCACATCTGGGGAGGATACTTCCGGGACTGATACTGCAGACAAGAACTACATTCGATACAGCAGATTGTACCATTATTGGACATATGTAACAAAGTTGAGACTGTGGTTCCTTAACGAAATCTAACCTGGAAATGTGAACTATTGATGAAAAATGATCAATTGGAAGAAAGAAATACTGCAATGGATGAGTAACGCAATCTAACTCACAGTTAGGACACAATTTCATTTTTAAAATGAGTAGTTAGAGCCATAGATATAGCAACTTCGATGTAGCTGACAGGGCCAGGAGAGAAAGCCAGGCTACTCGGCTTCTGTAGTAGATGGAGAGATGATTCTGAGAGAATACTAGCAGTGACATAATAAAAACCACATGAAATGGATCCATAAACCCTCACATTTCAATGTTTGCTTTCTACCTGCAAAATGAAGATAAGCCTTTCTCCAAACTACACCTAAAATATACTTCTTCTCCAATATAGGTTTTATCATAATATATAAAGCTATAAATCTATATGCTTTGTAAATATGTAATACACAGCTGGACAAATACCAAAAGGCCATGTGCCTAACAAGTTTGCCTTTTTTTTTTTTAAAGGTGAAATGCAACCATTGTACACTTTTCTGGCCAAGTCCACATTAGAAATCAAGGATGTAAAATTAACTTTTTGTAAACAGTAATTACCATTTTTGGGTATTTTTTTTTTTTTTTACTTATGGCATTTTCATATTCTTAAAGTTTCTACTGCGCTCAATCAAGAATGATCCAACGTTGCTAGTTGATGTGTGAAATATAAAGCAGTGAACAGTCCACAGGGAACTGTAGATATAGACTGACCCCATGGCATTACAAAAAGAACATTTCTAGTAGGGCACATTCAGAAACTCATACAGCTATAATAGGTTAGGTAATCAATTCACGCCCCAGCTTTACTGTATCAAATTTCACAAAGTTAAGGCTAAATTCTCTACTACTGTGGATAGCAGCACATGCCTCTCTCAAACAGTGACAGTTGATGCCTATACTGGACTGTCAAGCTCCTGAGTTTTATATGATTTTGTCCACCACTGTAATAACATAATAGAAAGCTACCTGAGCTACTGGCCATACAATGCTTAAAATACTGCAATCACAATAATGAGAAAATGGACTCTGTACTTAAATCAGAAGTAAACCGTTACATTCCTGGCAGGTGGCGGGAATGTAACTGTCACATTAATTGTGCTCTCAACCAAACTGCCAAACCATCCAATGGCTGGAGCCATAACTGATCACATGTGCAGCATAACAGTTGAAGATTAAACAGAGGCCAAGATGGCAGATTCCTTGGCTGAAAACAATAGCACTTTCATTCAAAATTTAGAAATTCCACTTAGGCTTCCTGTAAGCCCCATTTTACACAAAGGTTGACCTATTCGAGGCTTCCAACTGAAGGATTATCTGCTTTTCCGGAAATGATCCATCCTTTTATACTACAGCTTGTATGAGAAATGTATCACATTTCTGAAGATTCAAACTGATATAACCTCTAGACGGAACGGTAGACTGCTTATTGAACACAATAACTCATTGATGCGGTTAAATACATTTTTGCAACAAAGACAACACATTCAATTTGTAAACAAGGTTTCCAGGAATCCTCCTTTCCTCTGCTTAAGTAAATTGGGTCACTGCCTCTCCTGAAAGCCTGAAGAGAATTTGATGTAAAAATGATAGGCAGCCCATCTCACTCAGGGTGCCTGACTGTGTCCTTAGTACTGAGTATTACAACACTGGGACTGATCAGGAGATTACAGGAAAGGCAAAAACTCACTTACCACTCATTCGGAAATATTGGAGCAAGGGCACACTATAATTCCTCATCTCAAACTGCAGAACCAATGCAGGTAAGATTTAAGTTTACTAAACTTTATTTGTTTGCCAACATCTTTGCCAACTTGATGGGCATTGATTTTGTCCTCCCACCAAAGCTAGGAGTTTCGTTTTTAAGTCAAAAGCAGGCTAACATCCCTACCAGGTAAAATGAAGCCTATATGAAGCAAAATCAGAGGCTACCAATGCTGTCACTCTGAAAACAATTTCCTGGATGTGTCTCGCTGACATGGAAGAAAGCGAGCTGCAAGTAGAGTCAGGCCTGCACATTGTTCTGGGTCAGTTATGTAAAAAGACAAATGTCATTTTGTTGTCCATTTAGGCAAAGAAGACACAGACCACCTCCTTAAACATAGACATTTACCCAACAATGTTCCCACACTGCTGGAGCCTTGGCCAAAGGGTTTCTGGAAATGGAGGCATATGTGACTTCATAACTTCCAGCCTAAACTCTGATACTTGGGGAGGAGGTGTGTTCTATGACATAATTTCTCTGCAGAAGCCCTGGAACATGGTTGGATATGTATACCTGCCTGGACAATGTCACTTTGCCCGTATTGTCTCTTTATAGTAGGATTCCAACAGCCAAGCATCCTCCATAAAAAAAGAAAGAGGGGGTCAGTACGTACATCACCCATACATGCATGTCTGCCTTGCAGTAATGTGGTGCCATTCATTTTGAATGAAATTGTGGAAATCATGTCATAAGCATTATTCTATTTACTTGAGTTAAATATGACCGAAGTTAACGTTCCTGACACAAAACCTCATCTATAGTCTGATAATAAACATCACAATGAATCACCAATTATCGCCCCCCCCCCCCTTTTTTTTTTTTTTTTTTGGGTGTATTGCAACAGTTTATTTCCTCTGATGAAGATATAACCAAGGTACGTGTTTTGCTCTTCTGTACCATGCTATCCTGCACACGTGCCTTACATTAATTTTTGTCTGTTTTTAAAAGCACAATCTGATCAGTTAGGTTATACTGATTAAACGTTTTAAACCCCTGACCAAACCATCACTCTGTCTTTCATAAAATTTTAAATTGTGGATGGACTTCATTGTAGACATCTAAGAGTCTATGGAGCCTGAGGCTGAATCTGGGAGTCATGCTGCAGGTGAATCAAGAGCTTAGACACTAACGGGCTGATTTACCAAAACCGGAGAGTGCAAAATCTGGTGCAAAATCAGCTTCCAGTTTTTGTTTTTTTGTGTCAAAGCTTAATTGAATAAGCTGAATTTAGAAGCGGATTGGCTACCACGCACAACTGCACTAGATTTTGCACTCTTCAGTTTTCAAAAAATCAACCCTTAAGCATTCAACTTCACTACTCTCAAAGTGCGTGGAGCACATAAGTTTTACTAAAGAGGTTGTTCAATTTGTAAAATGTATGACTGATGAAAGTGAACACGCGTTCACTTTGAATACCAAATCATGTGTGAAAGAAATGGAGAATGGTATGTACTAGGATTTTTGCTAGCACATAATTGGTTGATTGAAGTGAACATAGCTTCATCGTATCTATTACGCTCAATTAACACTTTGCCGAGTAAAGAGTCTATTCCTTTTGTTAATCAACCCACGGGCTTCACAAATTAAAAAAAATAAAAAAATTCTTACTGTAAAAATAAGTGAATGGTGTGAGCTCCCGCTCGGTCCCGGCTTCCATGCTGCTCAACCCTGCCTCAGTCCTACCTCTCTCCCTGACAGCTCAACTTAGCTTGCTAACTGTATAGGTGCTATCTGACCTGCCTTCCTGCCTCCGTGTACACCGCTCCAGTCGACGGCTACTGTGACCGGCCAGCCGCATTTTACCTTCGGGAGTGGGGGTGTCCTGCTGCCGCTGTGCCGCGCTGCCGTATACCGGCTTGTTCTTGGCCCTGCGCTCCGCGCCCGGATCGTGCTGCAGGCTTCTCCCCGTCGCCGCCGGACTGGTTGCCTGGCAACGCCTGGGGCTCTCGCGAGAGCTGTGAAAATCTCAAGTGATCTGGATGACGGTCCGGGAGTGACAGCTAAGACGCTCCGCTCCGGCCCCAGCCTCACTCCCCTTGCCTTAGTCACAGCCACAGCAGCAGACGCCGGCTACAGCAACAGACACTGGGTACACGTGGAGAGAACGTGCGGCTCTGAAATATCACAGGACAGGTATGTGAGCACTTGGGCTCAGTTTAAAAAAAATCCTGGGACTATAAAGGTGGACTGTATGGTATCCTGTTAAAACTATACCCTGTTATACCTGCTATACCTGATATACCTGCTATACCTGCTAATGCTATACAGTTATATAATGGTTGTAAAGAGAGTCATTGAAAGAGTAAAATAAGGAAGAGCAAAGGGAAGAAGGAAAGAGGAGAGCGGGGGAAGAAAGAAAAAGGGAAAAAAAAAAAAAAAAAAAAAAAAAAAAAAAAAAAAAAAAAAAAAGAAAAGAAAAAACCCAAAAGAGGCAAGTAAAGAGTCTGTTAAAGGGAGAAGGAAGGAGGAAAGGAAGAAGGAAAGAAAGGAAAGGGGAAAAAAGGAAGTAAAGAGAAGTCTATGGTACTCGACTAAAAGCTAACCTACCTACCTACCTGATCAGTCTGTTAAACTTGCGGCCCTGTTGAAACACGCATATTGGTTGAGTGGGGACGAGAGCGGTGCAAACAGAACCTTACACTAAGAGATAGTATCTATCTGTGCTAGCCGCTGTTGCGGTTTCCCTGTGCTACATCTGTTCCCCACTGGCGGTGCTGGGTACCCAGGTACACAAAGGTAATAACGGCGATGTCAAGGAGGAGAGGGGAGGAGCCAGCTAATATGGAGAATTTGGGGCCCCAGTCGCTGCGATCTGCAAAAGAGAAGGGGATCCAGGCGGCAGTAGCTGCAGCAAAATTGGAGAGGTTTGCACACACTCCTGAACAGACCCCCACTAAGAATGGGCAAGCTCCCCAACTCAAGACCACGGGGGATAGGAAAAGTCATGGACAGGCATCTTCTAACCCAGCCGGAGTAGGGCAGAAAAATCCAACTGCTAATAAAGGCCCAGGAGCAGGGGAAAAAGTCCAGGTACCATCACTAGCAATGGCCTCTGTTACAGAGGCAGAACCAACCCTGAGGGAAATTTTCCATGCGATCAACTCTTGCAGAGCATCAGTGGAGGGGTTAAGCTGCCAAATTAAAGAGATCAAGGATGAACTGTTATTAATAAAGCAGGAACTGCAAAAGGCAGCAGATAGAATAACCGACTTGGAGGGTAGAGTGAGCCAAGTGGAGGATGATGTTTTCCCCCTACAGCAAGATGTCAAGTCTATGAAGGAACAACTGGGTAGAATTAATGACAAAATGGATGAAATGGAAAACCGTCTAAGAAGGGACAATATAAGAATAGTGGGCCTCCCGGAGAGATGTGAAGGGCAGAATCCCATTGCTTTCCTGGAAGGATGGTTCACAGAAATATTTGGAAGAGATGCATTTTCCCCACAGTTTGCAATTGAGAGAGCCCATCGGGTCCCCTTCAGGGCTCCGCCCCCTGGAGGGCGTCCCAGGTCCTTATTGATGAAATTTCTGAACCACTGCGACAAGATAGCCTTAATGCGCAAAGCCAGAGAGAAGGGGCTTATTTTGTATAATGGTGCAAGGGTCTCATTTTTTGCGGACTTCTCTCCGGAGTTGCAGAGACGCAGGGAAGGTTTTGTGGAGGTTAAACGTACCCTTCAAAAATATGATGTCAAGTATGCCCTACTGTATCCAGCCAGGCTACGGGTTGAGGCAATGGGGGAGGTTCTCCTCTTTGACTCCCCGGGGGGGGTAACCCACTGGTATGAAGAAAACAAACAGAGACTGGAACCCAAGGAAAGGAGCCCAGAGTGTTAGGCTGCTCGATCAGAAGACAAGAAAATTTGGACTGAGGAAGGCAATATGAATTTGACATAGAGAGGGAGAATGATGGTATATGGGAGTTTAGGAATGGGAGAGGGGGAGGTTAATATATTTAAAAATTTTTTGCACACGTGGATTCTAATGGTGCAAGGAGGAATATATGAGACGGTCACGAATAGAGCCCCAGGGGCTAACCTGATAAGGTGGGGGAGGGGGGGGGTAGGGATGGGGGGGGATTGGTGGTGGGGAGGGAGAAGGGGGGGTGGGTGGTGGAGAGGAAGGGGGGTTGCAAAATTATCTCATAGAGGAATTAAAATGCACTTAGTAATTGGAGGGGTAGTTAGGGGAATGGGGTGGGAGGGGGGAAGGGCGATTAAGCACACGTGTGGTAAAAGCAAGCACTATGAACAGGAACATGGAGAAAGGGGAAGGGGGACACTTAGAATGCTCACCAGAAAGGAAAATAATAGTAATGAAGCACAGAGGGTATTAAGGCAATATTTTTTCTCTTTTTTTTTTTCTTTTCTTCTTTTTTCTGATATTAAAGATGTAGCTCTTAGCTCGGTATTAATGGAGGGGTCCTCTAGTAATAGGAATATGGGGAAAGAGGAAAGGGGGACACGTAGTAGGTTTATTAGAAAGGAAAACAATGGTAATGAAACACAGAGGGTAGCTGGGGTTCCTCTTTTTTTTTTTTTTTTGTGTGTTTTGTTTTTGTTTTCTCCTGTTCTGCTATATGTAATACACAGCTGGGTATCAAGGGTGGGGTCTCACTTGGGTTGCCCCACGGGGGTTTTTTCTTTTTGCTTTCGGGGGGGAATTATAAGGGGTAGGGAGGGTTAAAGCTTGGCACAAGACAGTATACCAAGTTAAAGATGCCCACTGTTGCTGGCCTTCTGGCACTAACTCATGTCTGTTGTTTGTCTAATGCAGCCTAAAGATCTTAAAATAGGCTCCTGGAACATACGGGGGATGGGGAACCCAATTAAGAGGGCTGCCATTTTTTCACTGCTGGAGATAAGAGGGGTGGGCTTGGTCTGTCTACAGGAGACTCACTTGACAAAGGATACGATGAAAGGTTTCCCAAGCAGAAGGTTCCAGGCCCAATATCACTCGGTGTATTCCTCCTACTCCAGGGGGGTGAGTATATTGGTAACTAGAAGTGTGATGTTCTCCTGTAGGCAGACCAGGATAGATAGTTTAGGTCGTTATGTTTTTCTATACTGCTCTATTGAAAACAAAATGTATGTTGTTGCTAATATTTATATCCCTCCACCATTTAAACTGGAAGTAATGTATAGCTTAATGGAGTTTATGGTGGATAAAACAGATACCCCGGTGATAGTAGTAGGGGATTTCAATGAGGTATTGAACAAAGAGTTGGACAGATTTCCACCGCGAGCCCAAGTGAATAGTGTAGCAGGGGGCCGGCTGGGTAGCTTCCTGGAGGAGGCAGGACTGTTGGATTTGTGGAGGGTCCGGAATCCTGGAGTAAGGCAGTACTCGTGCTTCTCGTCCTCCCACTCCACCTTCTCCAGAATTGATATGACCCTGGGGAACGCAGAGGCAATGTCAATAATAAAGAATGTAGTATACTATCCGAGAGGGGTCTCGGATCACTCCCTGATGGTGGCTTCAGTGGGTTTAGGGGTCAGGGAGGTTAGAGGGCCCTGGAAGCTAAGTCCATATTGGTTGGAGTTAATAGGGGAGCCAAAGAAGATAATAACAAAGCTAGAAGAGTTTTTAAAATTTAATGAAGGCTCAACGACAGCAGGTGTGCAATGGGACACACTGAAGGCATTCCTCAGGGGTATTTTGATTCAGGAGGTGGCAGGAGTTAAGAGGAGGGCAAGAAAGTGGGAGGAGGGAATCAGGAGGGAACTGGAGGTGGCAGAGAAGCAATTTATAGAAGGCCCTACACCAGAGAGGCAGAAACTGTGGGAAGAGAAACAGGAGGCCTATAGAATAGCAGTCCTGAAGAAGGGTGAAAATAAGCAACTCTTCCTGAAACAACGGACCTTTGGGGAAGGAGAAAGTGTGGGTCGTATGCTGGCCTATTTGGTAAAAACCAACTCCTCCTCCTCGGCGATCCCGGCAATTAGGACCCCAGGTGATGAGATAACCTCTCAGAGCCCAGAAATTACGGATATATTTGAGAGGTATTATAAAAACCTGTATAGGTCACAGGGGTTCGTTGGGGAGGAGGATATGGAGAAGTTCTTTAAAGACATACAGGTCCCTGTAGTTACTGAAGAGGATAGAGAGGGTATAGATGCGCCAATTACACTAGCTGAACTACAACAAGCTGTAAATGGAATGGCAAATCAAAAATCTCCGGGGCCGGATGGTCTCCCGGTAGAGGTCTATAAGCACTATGGGAAAATCCTTCTGCCGGAGTTGCTGAAAACGCTGAACTGGGCTCTGCTGGGAGGGTGTCTGCCTGTCTCTATGACTGAAACAAATATCATCCTGCTTCATAAAGAAGGGGGTGACCCACTAGAACCATCGGCATATAGGCCCATATCTTTGTTGTGTACAGACGCCAAGATTCTGGCAAGGGTCTTGGCTGCTAGACTTAACAAAATTATGCATAAACTCATTCACGTGGATCAAACGGGATTCATTTCCCGTAGGACCACGAGTATGAACATTAGGAGGGCATATATGAATCTTCAGACCCCGACAGAGAATATAGGTTCAAGAGCAGTGGTATCTCTGGATATAACTAAGGCCTTTGACAGTTTAGAATGGCCCTATCTCTGGCGGGTGTTGGAGGAGTTTGGCTTGGGTTCTGTCTTTAGAAAGTGGATAAAAATATTGTATAAGGGCCCAAGTGCGAAGGTTAGGGTTAATAAAGAACTGTCAGGGAAAATATGCTTAGAGAGGGGGACGAGACAGGGATGTCCCCTGTCCCCCCTGCTGTTTGCTCTCGCTATGGAGCCACTAGCAATCCATATTAGATCTAGCTCCAAGATCGAAGGCTTTGTAAGAAGAACAGGAGAGGAGAAGATTGCCCTGTATGCCGACGATGTCCTACTGTTTCTTGGAGATACGGAAGGTTCTCTTAGGCAAGTAATGGACATAATGGGAAGGTTTGGCAACGTGTCAGGACTGGTGGTGAATTGGAGGAAATCTGCACTACTGCCATTGGATAACCCCAATGGTCCGGACATGTCGGGAATCCCACAATTAAAAGTAGTCTCAAAGATTCGCTACCTGGGCATAAATATGTCAAAAGACCCCAATCAATACATCGTAGACAACCTAGTTCCACTATTGGGTAAATTTAGGGGTAAAATAGATATCTGGAGCCGGTTGCCCCTGTCTGTAGCAGGAAGGGGCAACCTGATCAAGATGGTCTGGTTGCCCCAACTGCTGTACTTGCTACACAACACGCCGGTGTGGCTGAACAAAAAGTGGTTCCAAAAGATTGACTCACTTTTCAGGGAACTGCTGTGGAGAAGGGGGAAGGCCAGGATTAGCCTGCAGAGCTTGCAGTTGCCAGTTAAGGAGGGGGGGATAGCCCTCCCACATCCGAGGTGCTATTTTCTAGCAGCACAGCTGCAGCACATTCGGGGTGGAAGTGCTGACAGAGGTTTGTTAACTCTAGAGACACCCCATAAAACTGTAGTAGAAGCATTGGAGGCAGACTCACTAGTTGGTAGAGGCCCCACAACTAAGTTAATAACTAAAGTCTGGAAGGCAATAAAGACCCTAATGGGATATGATGGGTTTACAGAATATGCTCCCCTCTGGCATAATAAAAACCTACAGGAGATAGTGGTTATGGGGGAATTTAAGGAATGGGCGAGGTGGGGTATAAATAGACTATCACAGCTGTATAGAGGGAGGGTATTGAAATCCTTTGAGGACCTCCAAAGGGAATACAGTATCCCAAGACAAACATTCTTTAGGTACCTGCAAATGAGAGCGGCACTGGAGGTACAATTTAGAGTAAATCCCCCAGCCTGGACAGACGCTACACTCCTCCAAAGGGTGATTAAGTCCGGGGAGGTGAAGGGCTTTATCTCTGGAATATACGCGCAGCTGTGCAAGGAAACCATTGTCAGATCAGAGCATCTGGGTTGCAGGCAGGGGTGGGAAAAGGATGTGGGAAAGCTGACGGATACACAATGGAAAGAAATACTGGAGGTGGGACAGGAGGTTTCAGTTTCACCTGCACAGAGACTCTCCCACCTAATGTTGTTACATAGAGCATATTACACCCCAAAAAAATTATTCCGTTTCGGTGTAAGAACTGATGCTAAGTGCCCCAGGTGTGGGGATGAGGGCGATTTGATACATATGGTATGGAGGTGCCCCAAGCTAGTACGTTACTGGCGGGGGGTTGTGGGCTCTATTGAGGGCAAATGGGGGCTTTCCCTGGAGATGGACGTCAGATTCTGTATTCTTGGATACAGAGTATGGAGACGGGAGGAAGTAGCAGCTAAAATAGCCGTTCTGAGGTGTCTTTACCAGGCCCGGAAGCTCATTATGCAGAGATGGCAAACAGTCCTTCCCCCGGTAGTAGACGAGTGGGCTAAAACAATAAATGAGGTAATATGGAAGGAGAGGGCCCTATATATTAGAAGAGGGAACCTTAAGAAGTTTGAAAAGATGTGGAACCCGTGGTTGGAAAGTCTAGGGTGCCAGGAATAAAGGGAAGGTTGTGGCCCAAGGTAGGGGGTGGGTAATGGAAGGGTGGGAGGGTTGGGGGAAGGGAAGGAAGGTAAAGAGAAAAAGGGAAAGCTTCCGATCGCCTTAGTGTACCATATGATGTATATTCCTTTTGTAGTGGAGTATGTCCACGTGAATATGTAGGTGTTTTAATGCAATATGGTTTATGTGAATTAAGAATTGTTAATAAAGATTATTTAAGAGAAAAAAAAAAAAAAAATAAGTGAATAGACAAAAATGTATAACCTTTAATGAATACTTGTTTTCTTTTAAACAAAACTGGAAGGGCTGTCTCTAGCTAAGCTCCAAATCATCTACATGGATTTTCCATGGTCAGGCTGGGTTCACACATATGGGATGCAGGAACCAGCTCGATTCCTGTGCAGGTTCCTGCATCGCATGTCACTCGCAGGCAGTTCCCACTGCGAACCACTGAAGGTGTCAATAGAAAGTTAATGAAAACCCCAGATCAGTTCACAGTGCAAACTGTCAAATGGTGCAGGAATTGGAACGCATGAGTGTGAACACTCATGCAATCCGATTCCAGTGCGGACTAAAAAAAGGGTCTTACCATTTTGGTGCCCGTGTGATTTCTGCCAGTTTGTATGGCTGAATTTGCATCGCAGACATCGCATGTGATCTGCACAGCAATGCGGTGCGAATCACATGTGAGGTCTATGTTCGCAGTGTGAATCCAATACATATCCAGAGGTGATGGCCTCAGGCCCTTCGCGACAGGACAGGCAAAACAAGCAATTGCTTGGGGCCCCAGCCGCACCGCCGCTTCCTATAAGCTGCAGCCTGTAGCGTGGCCAAGCTCCTCTTCCTTCCTCCTGCAGTCCGCGCGGTACAGGACTCAGAAAACAAGGCTCGAAAACAGCAGTTTTAGATAATTTGCAGGTTTGTGAGAACTGAAAAATGTTAATGTGAGTGTATGTGTGTGTGTGTGTTAAGTATGTTGGATTTAGTTATTGTGCACTTTTTTAATGTATATTTGATTTTATGGTACAGTGGTGTTTTTTTGCAAATGTTCATTGTTGAAAGTGTTCAATTTTTATGCACATTATACGCAACAGCAGTATTTGCACTGTAAACCTTTTTTATTTATATAAAGTGTTGGTGGACTTAAAACTGTATCGCTATGCTGTGATTCCTGTAGGCTTTGCGTGCGTGCGTTTGTGGTGGGGGGTGGGTTGGGGGGACCCTCCATGTCCATTTTGCTTGGGGCCCTCAAATTCCTTCAAACGGCCCTGGATGGCCTCCGCCATGGTTAGTTGTGCTCTTGTGAATTGGCATCAACATACCACTGTCTTGCTGGTTAATGCAAAAGGCCAAAAAGATGCCAGCTTCTGAAGCCATACTTATTTAGAATATGGCGGCTGTCATGGGAAGTGCATCATATCTTCACAGCTACAACTGGAAGAAGAGGCAAGCTTATGTAAAGAGCCCCCTTTTAGATGTGATAAAAATTACACATTCCATTATAGTAAAATCAAAATGTGTAGGAAGTGTACTGAAAAGTAACATTATTAAAAACTGTTCAAATTCAAGACAGCTAATGCTCTCTTTAGAGCATGTAGCTCTTTAAATTTAATACACGGCTGGGGGACTTTTTCTCTGCAAGTCACAATCACTCTGTAAACTTCAAAAACACATCAAAATGAACAGATAAACAAGCTGAAGTGGTGTAAAATAAAATTGGCTTTAGCATGCTTTTTCTTTGGAATGCTGCATGTATATTACAAAAAAAAGGTTTTAACAGACTAGACCTGACACCTGAAGACAAAAAAAAAAAAAAAAATTACTAATTGGCAGGTGGAACCTAAACCCCACAGGAACTTTTTAATCACTCTAGTAGCCCAACATTACACCTTCTTGCTGAGAATCTGCAGCAAACTGAAGTCACGTTGCTGCAAACAGCCAGCAACAAGCTAATGTCAGGCAACAAAGCAATTAAACGTTACCGTATTGGCTTATCTGAATTCGAAATGTGCACTGTAAGAAGTTCTTCTAACAAAAAGGACATGGAATTTGCATTTTGATTTCTATAGAATGTAATAAGAAGATTAGGGAGTCACCCTCACAAATATATTGGACAACAGATAAAACAATGTATGACAGGATACAAGAGGTTGGTGTGTGGTTGCTTTTTCTTGCCAAAGATCATTTTCTATAAATCAGGTGCATCATAGTAAATTTGAAATCATATCACTAACCCTTGTAATGAAGTCAAGAAAACTGACAGACTTAAGGGTTAGAAATTCTCTTACAACCAAAGTTCCCCTCGTGCCATCCCAGTGCCTCCCACCCACCCTACCCAGCCCAAAACACATGAACACATAACTTAGCAATGAACACACTTGATACAAGTGATCTATATGCAGAAGCTCCGGCAAGTTAACCAAACAGAACCATAGCTGCCATAAAACTACAACCATTCTCCTGCCCTCCAAAAGCCAGAGAACAGCTAGCACAATTAACAGTCAAATCTCAAGTCTATAGCTTCATCTAAGCTTTTGTCATCGTGAGGACTGGCAGCTAAAAATGTTGCTACGGGTGATCCCGCAACGTTAATGACACTTGCACTTGTGCTGGCGTTCCGCACTGCAATGCTTGTCACATTAATGCCCAAAGTAAGCCGGGTCTGCTCTAAAGCCTTCTCTGGCACTGCAAAAGCCTCCAACTTCTTCTCTCCGTTTGCCATGTAAGAGTTTTGGCAGCCACGGCAAATACAGTCAAGACAAGCCTTGCGATTTGAGTAGCAAGGACAGCGCTGGCCTCGGCATGTTAGAACACTTGGATTCTGAGTAGCACGTCCACATTTACAACCTTTCTTCTCTGGTGGTTTCTTATACACAGTTTTTGTTGGGCTCCCAGGAATCAAATTATTGCTGGGGATCTTCTCCTTAACCTTGTCTTTTGTTTTTAGTAAAGGGGGTTTGGTTTTTGGATGTGTTTTCTTATGCATGTGCTCTGGGTTCTTCTTTAGGGTTTTATTTGAAAGAAGAATAGTCTTGCTGATTTTGGATGAGCTACCCCCATTTGGGACAGTGACAATGGGCTGCAAAAAGTTCCTGTTTTCCCGAGTCAGTAGAAAAGGAGTCGGGGTACCCAACGCTGGTCCAAGTATGATGCTGGAGATTGGAAGTGGCAGAACCTTTTCGCTGTCACTTTCTGAGCGTGAACGCTTCCGGTTTGTTTTCACCATTTTTAGGGTCGCAGCTGTACAAGACACACCATGTGATGGAACGTGACTGTCAGACAATAAAACAGTGTGTGTGAGAGGCTGAGGGCAGAGATCCAGGAAAGTGCCATTTGATACTGAAGTGTCCAGACTATGCTGTAGGTCACAGTCAGTAACCTCTGCACTGGAAACTGTCTCTAAGCTCTGAAGAACTTCCTCTACGCTAAGTAGCAATGGGTCACCACTTTTCAGGTCATCATTATAACTACATATATCAAGTCCAGCAGCACAAAGCTCACTGGTAGAAACTGGGTCACAGACAGTCTCCAAGCTTCCTGATAAATCTTCTGTTTTAATATCAACAGCTGTGCAACAAAGGTCAATGGGACTAGGACTCTCAGGAGAGGGAATATTTACAGCAAGTTCAGCTTCAGATAATCCATTACAGTTCGGTAAACCATTAGTAATTGAGCATTTTGTCTCTAGCTCTGGTGTATCTTGAGTGATGTGACAGACATTGGCTTCAGTCTCTGTAATCAGTTCTGAATTGGGAAGTAAGGGGGACTGAGAAGGACACAGTGGTGAAGGGGGCTCTGAGGGGTTAGCATGGTCTTCTTCGGGTGAGGGTTCTTCCACAGGTTCTTCAGGAAGAAATGCAGCGATGTCGGCAGAGCACTCCAAAGTATTTAATAAGTCTTGCGCCAGAGGGGTATGCGTGATATACTCACATAGTTTTTTATAGCAGCTCACCAGGATGCCCAACTGCTTGTTCTCCTCAAACTGATCATAGTCCTTACACCAGCTGCAGGAGGGCTTCATCATCATCTTTTTTCCTTTGCACTGCTTGCAAACATAATGCTGGCAAGTAGAATTGATTGGAGCTATAGGATCTTCAAGCAAATTTCCTGGGGAAAAAAAAAAAAAAAGAGGAAGGATTATTTCAATATTTTTTTTACAAGAGTTGAATAGTTCATTACAAATTATTTTGACCAAGAACATATACATTTATAGTCAAACACCGAGGCTGTGCTGAGAAAACATTCTAACCTGCAGAGCAGACCTATGTCACCGCATAGTTCTGCTAAATAAAAAAGTGCCAATATATGTAAGGTTACATCCTGCAAGTTTGTGTACATAAGCATTTGAAATGAGTTTAAAGTCAGTGCGAGTGTACAGCGTTCCATAATATCCACTGCACAATTCAAACATTGCACTCAATATCAGTGAAAAAAGCCTCAAAATTTCAAAAGCAAAAAACGCTACTTCCCTATATACACTAGGCCTTATGCCGCGTACACACGGTCGGACTTTTCGTCTACAAAAGTCCAAGGGACGCTGACGGACTAAAGCTGGCTGGTAATCCGATCGTGTGTGGGCTTCTCCGGACTTTCAACTGACTTTTTTTGCCTCAAATCCGACGTACTTTAGATTTGAAACATGCTTCAAATCTTTCCGACGGACTCGAGTACGGTCGAAAAATCCGCTCGTCTGTATGCTAGTCCGACGGACAAAAACCCACGCTAGGGCAGCTATTGGCTACTGGCTATCAACTTCCTTATTTTAGTCCGGTGTACGTCATCACGTAAGAATTCGACGGACTTTTGTGTGATCGTGTGTAGGCAAGTCTGTTCGTTAGAAAGTCCGCCGCAAGTCCGTCGAAAGTCCGCCGCAAGTCCGTCGAAAGTCTGTCGGACAGGCTGTCGGACTTTTGTAGACGAAAAGTCCGACCGTGTGTACGCGGCATTACAGTAAGTACTCCCTGCACTCTGCAATGCAAAATGAGGACTTGAGTGTACAAAGTAAGCTCCCATCATAAAAGGGCTGCAACAGGTCAATATACTTAGAAATACAGGAGCAGGGGAAAAAAATATTGGTGCCCCCCCAGGAACATAGTGGGTCAACTGAAATGCCAATTCCAGCAATTGAAATTCAAATATTACAAAGACAAATGGACAGAGGGGAAAAAATGTGCCACAAGTCTGTACCCATGATAACTGTTATTAAGGCTTTTAAAGAAAATTCTAAGTACATCTGTAATACAGACTTTTTTTATTCCATCACTTTCTCCCCACAGTGCACTCAGACATTAGCAGAGTTTATCCACAGGCTTTGTCAGTGTATGGATGGCTGCACACACATTGTTGTGTCTGTGAATTGACTAGAGTATCAAGTCAACAGCACTGACCCAGCTCTCTGCAGTTCTGCATCATAAACAGCCACTCCCACTAGCTGATGTACACAGGAAACTCAACAAATGCAGAACTAGCTGTTAGGATTTTGTAACCAAACATCTGATGCATACAATGTGGAAACAGAATAAGGGAAAAAAACCCAGACAGGCACTTACACTGCATATATAGGTAGATCTAAAGGGAATTGTACAACAACATAGTTAACAGTAAGCTTAAAAGTCCTTCAGTGAAAGAAACAGAGGCTGCCATTGCTGACTAATCTGAAAAATTCAAGTTCCCCGACTATCATGGTGACCCACTACCTTCAATATTTTGAGTCAGGGACCTTAAACAAGTCTGCATCCCAGAAATTGACTTCAAGCATTTCTAAAGGCAAACCCTTTTTTATTAAAATAATAAAATATGTTATACTCACCTGCACAGAGCAGTCCTGAACCTCTTCTTCTGGGGTTCCCTGCCAGCGATCTTGGCACCTCCTCTTCTGTGTATGCACCCTAGAAAGCCGCTTGCTATGGGAGCAGACGTGTGGGCACACAGCATGGCTCGGCCCCGCCTCTCGCTACTCTCAGTGTAGTGCAGAGAAAGCAGGGAGAGGAGGAGAGACGACCGGCAGGGGGCACAGCGTTGGATCAATGCAAGACTCAGGTAAGCATTTGGGAAGGGTGGCACAGCACGTGGCCATTTTGTTTTTTTACCTTAAAGTGGATGTAAACCCTCACATATATCATGTAAAGTGAACAGCCTCAGATGATACACATAGATGAAACAAATCTCCCTACATAAATTTTACATATATATCTGCAGTCTTCAACTTGCTATATTCTTTAGAAAGTACACATTGTGTTAGAAATGTTTTCTTCCTGTTCAGGGGGGGGGGGGGTGTCTATAAAACAGGTACTAGCAAAGACCATTAGATTCTCAAGCCATAAAAGCCAGAAGTGGCTTCTAAAAGTTTAAAGTATTGAATGTGTTAAAAAGTCACAGTGGAAAAAAAAAAGTGCAAACATTCAGGAAAAATATACCTGGGCATTTTAATGCAAAAATATTGCAATGCCTTACTAACACAATAATGGCTATGCAAGATCAATTTTAGTGCACCACATGGTTCACAGCACATTACTCATAGCAATGATGCATAACATTCTCTCTACATTCTACTAAACATCTAGGGAGTCTCTCATCAACAGAAGGGCCGGGAGGTGCCGATGCAAATGGGTTAAACATAATAACCTTGAAAAAGGAAATCTGGCTCAGGTGTAGAATGCAGTAATTGATTATGTTATGCATGGCATAGACGTTGCAAATTTCTTTCCTGCAACCACGGATTCCCCCATCAACACAGACAGTGTTAACAGGGGAAACCCTCCTGCCTAAACATTGTGTTCTCCCGGTGAAGGAGCCATAGCAGCCACTAGCGATAATTGCAAGTAAGTCCAGCAGGTTGGGCGTACCCAAGCTGATCGATCAACTTGGTAGATTCACCATGCTCACACACAGTAGGAATCACCAGAACCGGCGCTGACACCACGCCGCTCCGGAGGACCTGCGGGCAGGAGTTTTTAGGTGAGGTTGTGGCTTTGGCCTAGTCCACGAGGCCGGACGCCGCGGACTTGGCCGAAGCAGCGACCTCGCCTAAAAACTCCTGCCCACAGCTCCTCAGGACCGGCACGGTGTCCATCAAAGAAAAAAAAAACCCCTCGTTTCGAATCGAGATTTTTTTTTTTTTTTTTTTTAAACAAAATCGCAGATTTTTTTTTTTTTTTTTTTTTTTGAGAAAATCGCCCAGCTCTACATATACTATGCAGTTTCTCATCAGCAATAACATGGCATTTATTGTCTGTGTCCCTTATGATGATAATGCCAGTAGATGTTATTTTTCCACTTCCTGTAACACTGTCGACTGAGCTGTGGAATCACGCAGCAGCGCTGTCACCCTGTTGATATTATATCAGCTAATAAATTTTAAGCAGATACAGCTATTTTTGTTCGCTTTTAGTGTTATACAATAGTTTTCAGTGTGCCTTGTTCACACAAGGCCAGGCCATAGAGGATATCATTTTCACTTTCAACCCTTGGGGGGGGGGGGGGGAAGACGACTGTTTGTTTCAGTGTTGATGGGGGAATCCCTCCTGCGGAGCTATTGTGGTTCGCCCTGTGGGGGGGGGGGGGGGGGGGCCGGGAAAAAAAAAAAAAAAAAAATGAACAGTAATTTTCGCTAGCAGCTATAGCCACTGGCAATAGTCACATCCTAAAAATACAACACACTGGTTGCAAAGTTGATCAATGGATTGACTTGAATACAATTAGCCTGCCCATACATGGTTCGAATCTTGGCCTGGTCTCTGCTAAACCAGCCGAGATTCGAACAGTCTATGGCCGCCTTAGGACACAGACAGCAGGTACAGAGCAGACAAGTCTGAAAATCTGCAGCACGTCTGCGTTTTTCTACCTCACACAGGAGCTCTAAACACCACAGCTCAGATTCAGTGCATAAAAATGAATGAAGTGTCACTTTGTAACATTTCCATAAAGTTAGAAAGGAAAAAGAAAGGAACCCAGCACAAACAGGAAGAAACAAGGCACCATCCTCTCATACAACAAGGACACCAGCCTGACCCAAACAGGAAAAGGAATCATTTTCCTGTGTGGGTTGTGTGAACAATTAAACCATCACTAACAGAAGACAAATATTTTCTGCTATAATGGTCCTTTTAGCATTACAGAGGAATTCTGCCTTCCCTGATGGGTATCTTTTTTAGATCCCCTTTCTTTTTTACACTGGAGTTTTCCGTAATAAACATACTCACACAAAATCCAGCGCTGTTCTGTTGTGTTCCACACTGGATCTACCTTTCTGAAACAGCTGTCTCTTCCTAGATCTTGTAGCCAGCAACCAAGGATGTTAGGCAATATCTACCCATCTCCCAATGCAGGTTCGACATTGTCCAGTTGCTGATACCACCTGGTATTTGTGACATGCATATCCCAGAAGGCTTTAGAAGCAGGGTACATGTCATTCTTGCCTAGCTAAAATTGGAAGCAAGGGGCAAGCTGGAGTGTTAAAGAGGATACTACAGTCAGCTTTTCAAATTGCAGCAGGTGGGGATGGTTGCAGCGATGCAAAATATCTTGAGTAAAGGTCCGCTTTAAATCTAAGCGCACAGTGGCTTAGTGATTAGCACTGGATCAAATCCCAACCAGGACACCACCTGTATGGAATTTGATTGTTCTTCCTGTGCTTGCATGGGTCTCCCCTCCGAGAAGACATGCTGGTAGGTTAGTTGGTTCTTGTCTAAACTGTACCTGTGCATATGCATGTGACATAGGGACCTTAGATCGTAACCTCCTTGAGAGCAGGGACTGATGTGAATGTACAATATGTAATGTGCAGTGTATATTGTTAGCACTACATACAATGCCTGAGGAAAAAAAAAAAACAAACAACAACTATGTCCCTCTTTAAAAGCGTCAGAAAAGAAAAATTTAATGACAGATTCCATGTCACTAAGATTATGGGTATACATAAACATGGATGTTACAACTAGGGCCAAGGTTTAAAAACGAATGCATGGCCAGCCCTGCAGCATATACACTGAGGGGAATTTATTAAAACTGGAGCAGTTCTGCATTGCAGCCGAACCCACTTTTAGCTTTCATTTTCAAAGCCGACTGGGTGCCATGCACAGCTGCTCCAGTCAGTCATACATGATGATCTACAGTATAAGTGGAGCATTTCATTAAAGATAAAATTCTAGACATGGTATACTTTTCCATAGTTACATGGGTTCAGCTTGCACTTGTGTAATTGTACCTGGCTGATGCTCCTAGAAGCTAAAAATCACTTAAGTAAACACAGCTACTCCAGTAATCTCCACTTACTTCCATGTTAAGGGCTGAGCAGCCGGCCTGATGCATGTTTTGGCACCATTCAAAAGAATACTACTGAATTTTCAGAGCATGCTCCGATTGAACGAGGTGAAGAGCGTGACACTACTGCCCCACCTTGTCCAATCACAGAACGCTTTGCAGTCATTTAGAGAATGCAAAGCATTCTCTGAATGGGGCCCATGGTGAGCAGCTGAACTCCAGTGTTCAGTAAGGAGCGCAGCTATTTGGTGTGGGACCCGGAAGCATGTGGAAATCACTGGAGTATTGGTGTTTACTTTAGTGATTTCTGAACCAATGTAACCTATAGCCATACCTGGAATTATTCTTTAAACCAAAGCTACATTCACACCTGTGTTTTGGCCTGACTGTGTGTACCTGGCAGTTCACTTGTGGGAGGCAGTCCTATTAAAAGCATGGAGAGGCAGCTGGCTCCCACAGCTCATTGTGGCTGCTTGCAAGTAATCGCTGTGAGGTGGTCACCTACGAGTGTCGGCCCTGAATGTAGACTGTCTGCGTCCAGGTCCAAAAACTCACTGGTAATCGCCCAGCACACCGGTTACATGCGAGCGGTCACATTTAGCTTCAGGAGCCTCCCACATCTAATCGGCAAGGCTCTCGCAGATGCATGCAGTCAGGCCAAAACACAGGTGTGAATGAAAGCAGCACCCAACAATTCTAAAATCCCCCCTGGGCTCACCGCAAACACAGCAGGCCAAGGCCTGTCTGAAGAAAGGCAGCATCTTGCAGATCTCGGCTGAAGCTTGTGGGTCCCCAGAGTCGTAGTTCAGCACCAGTCGGCTTGCTGCGATGTACAGAGTGGTGGCATTCACTGGGTTCATTGCAGACTCCTTATACTGCGGGCTCCAGCATACAGAAAATCAATGCAATTTTTTTTTGTTGTTGTTATATATCCATTCAGAAGGGAGGCAGAAGAACAGGTCAGGGTGCAGAATCCCACCAAGGCAATGAAATAATCCCAGAACAGGAAGATAAAATTAGTGCATGAGAATTAAAAAGCATGCTCCTGATCTCCAGAATGGGTTCTTCTCATCCACAAACCTCCAAAAAAAAAAAAAAAAAATCGATGGGATAATCCAAGCACCCTCCCCCCCTCAGTCATCAAACAAGGGGTCCTTCTAATGATCCAGTTTTTTAGGGAGGGGAGGGCTCCAGAGCTCACATGTCCCAGGGAGGGACGGTGTGGGGTAGAGGAAATGACAGGATCCAGGGGTCAGCCTAGGAGCCGGCACACGATTTCAGGACAGCGGGGGCTTCAGAGCATCCATAGAGATCAATGGACATCACATAGTTCCTGGGTGCGCTGGTTACCATGGAGACGCTGAGGCCTGCACCTTACCCCCAGGTCATTGTCTCTGGGGGGAGAGGGGGGCTGGGGTGCCCCGAATTCACAGGCTGAGTGCTGGCCGGGTCCTCCTCTCCATCGGGCGGCTCCAGGGCTCACATGGAGATCGGCCTGTCACAGTCCACAGATCCGGGGCCTACCCCACAACTCTAGGCCGCGCTTCGCTCCGTCCCGGCTCTTCCGTTCTCCGGCTCCTCTGCAGCCCCGGGTGACAGGAAGCGACTGCGGCCTGCACTGCTAGCACGGAGCCTACAAAGAGTCTTCCAGGGAGCGCCGCGGCCCAGATAACCGGAGGAAGGAGGTGGTCTCCGGAGGGCCGGGAGGGGGGGGGGTCTCTCTTCTCGCCGGTATTATGTGTGAAGGGAAGGAGGGAGGAAAGGGGGGGAGGGGTTGGTTTGGTTTGCTGGTTTCTCTCGCGCACGCGCCTGGCCTCCCTCACTCTCGCTCCGGTGAGGCGCGCGACCAGTGGCGGGAAGTCGAAACAGACCACAGACGGCCGTGCGCGAGGACCGTCCACCGCGCCTGCGCACTCCTGACGCTTCTTGTGACTGACAAGGAAGAAGTGGAGTGGGTAGAGGGCGTGCCCAGAAGTGTTTGATCAATAAGCATGGTCACGCGTGCGTAGAAATAAGGAGGGGCGGAGCGAGGGACTGGGCGGGGATTTTTGGGGGGGCATTGTTGTCTAGGAGGAGTTGTGTGCGGGAGTACCGCGCATGCGCTCTGTGTGGTTATCTAAGGTCTGGGTAGCTGCGTAGGCTAAGGAGATCATTCCAGTTTTGCAGTCGGTGAGGAGGAGAAGGATAGAGCCGAGCCTGAGTTAATGTTGCAGCTCCTGGCACCCTGGAGGGTCACACAGGGCTCACCTTCCCCCCTTAGCACGTATGGAGACGTTAGGGTCACTTACTGAAGGAAAATAAACTCTTCACTTTACTAAAGAATTTTCTCTTAGCTTAGTGAAGCTGTGCTGACTTCCACCATCCAATTCTGTGCACACAAAATGCTTCTTTTTTTTTTTTTTTTTTTTTTTACACTTTTCTTGCACGTGATTGGGTATTCTTTGCAGAGTGAATTTTCACCTCATTCACTAAACTAAGGGAAAATTCCCTTGCAAAATAAATCAACTCCCTTGTGCCCTAGCTGCACTATTCTGATTCCTGAGCTGCTGGAACAGAGTGAAAGGGATTTACCAAAACCTAAATAGAATGTGGAGGAGCTGTGCATAACAGCCTATCGGCTTCCAGCTTCAGCCTGCTCAGGTAAGCTTTGAAAATGAAAGTTCCAAGCTGATTGACTGCCACGCACAATTGCTCCACATTCTGTCTGCTCCAGTTTTTGTAAGTTCCCCTCATAGGCTTTCATTGCCCATAGTTTCTTCATCAGGAAGGCCTGCATATCTCCCTCTTGTCCCACATACGACTGATCGTTCATTTTCTGGAATTACATCCATCTGTTCCTATTTCCCCTTAAGGGTCCATTCACATGGTGCTGCTCTGCTCCATTCAGAGAATATGTGGACTGATCCCCCTGCTGAATGGACACTCCAGACCCCCAAAATCACATACGGGTTTACAACAGATCTGTAAATCTCTCGCCCACACCGACATTTGTCATGAAATTTTAAGGAATGTCAGAAACACTCTTTATGTATCCCCCTGATAGTGTGCAATGCTGAAATGTGGAGTATTGCATGTACAGCCGTGGCCAAAAGTATTGAGAATGACACAAATATTAACCACCTCCCGCCCGCGCTATAGTCAAAAGACGGCTACAGCACAGGCCCTTACGACGTGGTCAGCAGTCAGCCAATGGCAGCTGATTACATAATGTAAACAGAGCTAGTAATCAGCTGTTATTTTTCCTCAAAAAAAAAAGCTGATTACTGCCTTCTGTCAGAGGGACATTGGTCCCATCACCTGCAGACCCTGTGTTTACATGTAAATAACCTGCATTGATATGAAATAGTGGCGACATTTATATGTAAATAGCCACAGAATGGCTGCATTGATATGTAAATAGATGCAGCATTCATATGTATATCATGCTGCCCACTGGGGAGGTAAAGGAGTATGCTTGAAAGTCCTGCCTACAACTGTGTTCATTAAGGCTAACATCAGCCTGTTCCGCAAAGGTAAGCAAATTGGAGGTGGAACCCTTTTTCAAAATAACATGATGCCACAGCACTCTGAATTTTGGTACATGTGAATACGCACATCTCAGCAGATGCGTGAGGGTGTCATTAGCAAATAATGGCACTGCTGTGTATCTACTAAAGGGCAGCACGTTTCTGTGGTGTCAGGAAAGAGATTTTGCATTTGTTTCTGACACACAAATGTGAACGCAGGCTAAATGTCTCAGTTACATTGGTGGTCAGTGTAAATCTTCTCATTATATTGGAGCTTGGTGTACAATGCTTTCATTCACACTAGTAGCTAGTGTGTAGGTTCCCTTTGCAGTACATTGGTGGTCAGTGTAAATCCCTCCTTACATTGGTGGTTACTGTGAATACTCCTATTACATTAGTGGTCCGTGTAAATCACCATTACATTGGTGGCCAGTGTAGAAACTCCTCTTTTTATTTTGGTAATCGGTAAAAAAAATCCAAACTTACATTTGTTTCGAATCCTCCTCCACATGGATGGTCCATGTAGAAGCCCCCTTTAGCAACTTGCCTACTGGGCACTTAAACCCCCTGCCTGCCCAATTTTCAGCGCTGTCGCACTTTGAATGACAATTGCGCAGTCATGCAACACTGTACCCAAATTACATTTTTATCATTTTTTTACACAAATAGAGCCTTCTTTTGGTGGTATTTAATTTCTTGCTAAAAAAAAACACGAAAAACAACCGAAAATTTTGAAAAAAAAAACATAAAAACGGTTTCATAGTTTGTTATAAAATTTTTAAAATGGGTAATTGTTCTCCTTCATTGATGAGCACTGATAGCCTGCACTGATGGGTACTGATAGGCTGCACTAATGGGCACTAATAGGCTGCCCTGATGGGCAGCATTGATCGGTGGCATTGATTGGCAGCACTGGTGTGCATTGAGAAGGTGGGACTGGTGGGCAAAGTGAGGTGGCACTGTGGGCACTGGTGGGCACAGATAAGGCAGCGGTGGCTCTCTGTGTGAGGGACCAATGTCCCGCTGACAGAAGCCGGTGACCTTTTTTTTTTCTCCCCTCAAGCTGTCAGCATGAGGGGAAAAAAAATGATTACCGATCTTCTGTTTACATAACGTGATCAGCTGTCATTGGCTGACAGCTGATCACATGGTAAGGGGCCAGCCCCTTACTTCGATCTGTGATCAGCCGAGTCCCATAGACTCGGTGATCACAGAACGTGCCGCGCGCACCCTGCAGGGACGCACTGTCAATGCATGCTCAGGAGGACATCTATTGATGACCTCCTGGCAATTAAGGCCCGCGCTGTAGCCATCATTCGTCTATAGCGCAGGCGGGAGGTGGTTAAATTGGTGGTCAATGTAAATCCCCCCTTACATTGGTGGCTAGTGTAGAAATTCCCCCTTTATTGGTTGTTTATGTAAAATCCCCTATTACATTGGTGTTCAGTGTACATTTCCCTTTACATTGGTGGTAAGTGATAAATTGTCCTTACACTGGTGGTCAGTGTAAATCCACCCATTACATTGGTGTCAGTGTAGAAACCACTCTTTATATTGGTATGTGGCGTAAAATCCCCCATTACATGGTGGTCAGTGCAAATTGCCCCTCACATTGGTGGTCACTCTAAATTTCCTATTACATTGGTGGTCAGTGTAGAATCCCCCACTATATACTTGCTAAAGATTTCCAGCTTTGCTCTACATGATTCAGAATTTGCCACAACGTACTGCCTCCTAACTAATCCCATCATCCCACCATGGCCACTGATCCCCTCAACCCCCCAGCATTGCCACTGATCCCAGTCAGAGTTTTCTGTCTATTGATAGGTCCCCTCACCTCCCCAGTCCATGGTGTGCAGCCAGCAAGGAGATGATGTGCACTAACTTTTAGCAACCAATTAGTGAGCAGTAATGATGTGCACTAACCTCTTTCAACCAATCATTAAGCGGTAAAGATGTGCAGTAACCTCTAGTAACCAATCATTGAGCAATAATAATGTGCAGTAACCTCTAGCAACCAATTAGTGATTGTAAGGATGTCCTGTAATCTCTAGCAACCAGTGAGCAGTATTCATGTACAGTAATCTCTAGCAACCAATCAGTGAGCAGTATTGATGTACAGTAATCTCTGGCAACCAATTAACAAGCAGAAGTCATGTGCTGTAACCTTTAGCAAAAATAATCAGTGAGCCATAATGTGTGCAGTAACCTCTAGCAGCCAGTCAGTGAGCAGTAATGATACACTAACCTCTGGCAACCAATCACTGCCTGATCTGATTCATTAAAACTGATTTTGAGTCTAGCCGCTATTTATTGTATGTCTCAGAGTAGGTGGAGAGTGAAATTGCATGGGGGGAGGCAAGAAAATATTTGCCCAGGGTCCAATCAATATTAAAGACAGCCCTGCCTGTCTCCCCTTTCCCTGCTCCCACATGAGACTCAGGCAGCAGTGGGAGCCATTGGCTCCTGCTGTTGTAAGTCAAATCCTGTGAGGAGGGAGTGGAGGGGGGGGTGTGGCCGAGCCACTCTATACGTCTATGGGGACACAGCCTGGCTTGGAAGTAGGCCCGCACATGTGCCCCCATAGCACACAGCTTGCTATGGGGTATGCACAGTTGAGGAAGAGGGGCAGCTCTGTGCAATACCATTTAGCAGAGCAGGTAAGTAAAACTAAAAGGCTTTACACACTTTAAGCTACACAAGCAGCTTCAATAAATACTGCTACAAAGTGGAAATCACAAAGTTACACTTCCTCCTGCTAGCGTCCAATAAGAGCAAAAATATGATACAAAAAAGACAGATTACAAGCAAAAGGTATCTCACCCCTATAAAGCTCAGATACATTGTATCAAAATGTAATCATATCAAAAACATATTGTATAAACCCACACTGGTTAATACCAAAGAATCCAAAAATCAGCTGTCACAAGAATAAATGCAAGTCATGTTCTGACCATCAGGATGAATTGACTTTAATCTCTTTATCCACCAGACTTATTTTTTAAATATTAAAATGTGGTTGCCTCCTCTTCTTGTTTTTGGCACATATCCAAGGTAATGAAACAGAGATCCATTTCATAATGACCTTTTTTTCCCAAAATGCCTACAGACGGGTAGGGTTGCATGCTTTATATGGATAGGCTACCTATATTGGACAATTCTGTCTTTGGCTTTTTGGGTATTTTCCCCTGCATATAATAAATTGCAAGAGCAGGTTAGCACATAAATCACATAAGCAAATTGTCATGTATAATGTTCTTAGGGCTGACATAAATTACCTATATCTAAACAGATTCCCCTTCGAAATCAGGGGACACAGTATGCAGGATAAACAGGGAAAATATCTCATCCGCCTGCCCCCCCAGGAAAGTTTTTCTGGTTTCTTTACTGTAGAGGTCCTAAAGTTATATCGAACCAATAGATCTCTCAGCACATAACTGTGTCAGAAGGCCTGGATCGGAACCAACTGTAAATTGAGGGATCTCCGGGTATGCCTGTGCCAATTGAGGTCAAAGCTTTATGATACATGAGAAAGCTTTCATGCTAGTGGAATGGCATTGCATTGAAAAGAGAATCCTTTTAGGTTTGTTATGTTTAAACTCATGTTGTTTTGCATTCATTAATTTATGAAGTTCACAATTCAGCATGTCCCGAGGATACCCTCTCTCCAGAAACGTAATTTTCACCTGTCACAGCTGTGTTTTCAATTTATTTGGATCGCTGGCAATGCGCTTAATCTTTAATAACTGACTGTAAATCACCAACCAGAACACATATGAGGAATCAAAGCTGTCAAATTTTATTAACTGGTTCGGTGGGTTTGGTATAGATATCAGTGTGCAATCAGCCCTCCTACAAATATACAAACATCCAAAAATTGAATTTGTTTACACTTTAAATTCATTACATGAACTTGATAAATATAGCACCAAGTTGCACAACAATGTTGTCAAAAACACTCTTGTGAGTGTTCAGATTCATTCATAAACTCACTCACATATGAGAGACCAATGGTGGAACCCATAGCAACTCCATATCGCTGTAGAAAGAAATATTCCTAAAATAGAAAAAAAAATAGTCAGAAATAATTACAGCAGTTCTCCAAATATCTATCACTCATTTTAATTAACTTAAAGTGTTACTAAACCCACAACAGTAAAATCAGTCTGTATATGCAGTAAAGCATGCTTGTTATACTCACTGTGGAACCTAAGGGGTTAATCCTTTGCATTGTGTATAAAGGCTGTTTGATCCTGTCTCTCTGATCCTCCTCTTCTTCCACTGTCTCCAAAAAATAACGTTATAGTTACAGAGCCAGTGGATGGCTGCACATGCTCAGTTTGGTGTGTATTGCTAGAGAGTTTTTTTTTTTTTTCTTGGGAGGGTGCATGTGATCAGCACAGGGCCAATCAGCACTGTCCAGACATGTCCGGACAGAGGATCAGAGGAGAATGAAAACTCCTCCTACAAGCTTTACTAGGAACTGATAGAAGTCAGAAAAATGCTATATACTGCTGATGAGACAAGGTATTTATCAGTTTATCATTTATTACAAAAAAAAGGATGGCCATAAAATTAGTCTCTCCCTATATATAGAGTAATAGTTACTTGTTCACTGCCACTCCTCGAATTAAGAGGCTCTAGCCGTAGCCTGTGTAAAGCATATAGGTATAAAGCAACTGGACGTCCAGTTGAAGCTACGTAACATGACGTTGCAAAACGCATCAACGTTATCAGCATGCATGGACGCCGCTTGAGTGATCCCCGGAACATCTCAAGGAAGCGAAGAAGCGGAGGAGTGCTGTGCCAAACACTTTCACCTACATAGCTGAAACTGTCACCAGTATAGCCGTTAGGCTATTGCAAGATCCTGCCGTGGCGCGGCTTACCAACGAACAGCTAGCTGTCAAAACATCCAGGACATCAGACCCACTGGCATCTGTTTACATACCACTCGCAGACAGTCGGGAACGCAATGAGCCTGCTGTACCTCTGAAGCACCCGAATCCATACGGGGAAGAAAGGCGGCAATGTTACCATTGCAACATGCTTGTATACTTTGCTGCACCCAGATATTGGAACTTTGCTTCTTATGCTTAATACTATTGCATCATGTTAGTATATTGGGCAGCACTAATGTATTAGAACTCTGCCCAATATTACTGAGTGGGCTGGTAACTGCTTCGGGTTCCGTGACAACAGTGTCTGATGGACACACAACCTGGGTTATACTGTGAGTTGACAATAGCCTGAGAAGTAATATGGAATATTATCACCTGGTAAATTTCTTTCAGATATAGGCTATCTCTTCATGAGCTATCACTACCTTGGCACAGCCTGACAATCTAGTGACTTTGATCCACGGTTTAAGCTATTTTTTCATTATAGCAATTATGAGTCTCACCCTGAACTTTTACATTTCTAGGACTTGTCTTCTGGAGACATATATACCATGATGTGACTCTATTCACTTCTACACAGCCCTAATAGGACTCTTGGATATTGCAATTTGTTACATCACTTATGGTCCTTCATTTGTGGCTTTAACCTCATGGTGGCATCTACTTAGCTAGGTATAGTTTTCTTACTTCCCCGGGGGGACCACACCTACATAGTCACCCCTATATCTTTATACGTTCATTTACCATTAAATAATATTGGCGATTAGCCATTGGGGTTTCTATGCAGGTGTGGTTTAATATAGGCGCCTGCACTGCATATATTTGTTTGTCTGTCATTGTGTGTGCACAGTCAGTCTTTGTCAGTCTATTTGTTTCATTGATACACCATCTGTCAGCTATACACTTGGTGTACCTTTTTACGGTCGGTCTCAGGGGACCTATGACCCTCAACTTCCACTGGGAAGTAAAATACTCAGATCTTATATACTCTTGTGGCGTTGTTCAAAATAAATAATAAAATTTGATATTGATTTTTTATATACCTTTCTCTTTATTGCCCTCTGTGGCGATATTCCCCGCAATAGCTTTATACATGTATCAGTTTATATTTACTAAAATAATAGCATTTACATGTCTGTGTACTGTGGGAGACCAGATATAGTGAATGCAGGTTCTAGATTTAGTAACACTTTAAATATAGCCTACAGAGGTACATAAGTGTGTAGGATGGAGACATCCCATGTTACCAGAAGGGATCCCAGTGTCACATCTGTGAGACCATGTAATCTTTTCAAAAATACATTTGTATATTTATTATATGCCCTAGTTCCTTGCACTGGTGGAGAGAGTATCTTGTCCAAAGCAATAGGGACAAACATCGTGACCAGAAATGATTGGAGTCCTTGTGTGTCTTGGGTAACATATATAATACTGGAATAAATGTGCAGGTTGAAGAGAATCCTGAAAATCTCTGGCAATAATATCTGATCTTAACACTCATCCTAGTATTTCAACACATACCCTTTTCACTGCTCAAGTTGTCTGAAGATTTCATCTCTATATGCTATGGGGTCCATTACTACAATGGAAAACCTCATTTATCTGCTAGTTTACGAAGAATGTCAGTTTTGTTTTTTTATTTTTTTTAACCAAGATCATCTAATGCAGTGTTTCTCAACTCCAGTCCTCAAGGCGCCCCAACAGGTCATGTTTTCAGGCTTTCCATTATTTTGCACAGGTGATTTGATCAGTTTCACTGCCTTAGTAATTACCACAGCCGTGTCATCTGAGGGAAATCCTGAAACCGTGACCTGTTGGGGCGCCTTGAGGACTGGAGTTGAGAAACACTGATCTAATGCAATGGTTCTCAACTCCTGTCCTCAGGACCCACTAACAGGCCAGGTTTGCAAGATAACTGAAATACATCACAGGTGATATCATTTGCTGCTCAGTGATTGCATTATTCTAGTCTGTATCTCCCCAAGGTAATACTTAAAATCTGGCCTGTTAGTGGGTCCTGAGAACAGGAGTTGAGAACCACTGATCTAATGCCTTTCTTTCTCCCAGTCCCATGTTCCCAGGTATATGATCCCTATGATCCTTCTCAACAAGAAAATCTTTCACATCTTTAGAAATGTTATCAATAAAGACCTCAACAAGGGCATATGTTGTAAAGGGGACAGTCCTGTTTTTAGAAAAAAGACCCAATGTTTATAGTGTAACACAGCCTTTTTCAACAGGGTACCTTCAGATTTCCTCAGGGGTGCCTTGGCAAAATACCTAAAAATTGCCCAAAAATTGTATACAAGCCAGCGGGTAGATCAAACCTGCTTTTTAGTTATACAAATCCATGGATTTAATTATGCACCATTACAACCTTCTAGCTACCGGCGTCCTAACAACCACTGATGACATTGGTTGATAAGGAAGACATCAGGCACCTCTGCACAGCATACTGACACAGTTGTACCCCGTGCCTGAAAGTCAGCTTGAATTTGTCTGGAAGTTGATCGAGCTTCTTTATCCACCATTCGAACAATGCTTTGTTGCAATCTTTGATCAAATTTTCTCTTTCGTCCACGTCCAAGATTATCTACAGTGCCATGGGCTGTAATCTTCCTGACAATGTTGCGCACATTGGACACAGGAATAATAAGATCTCTGGAGATTGATTTGTAACCTTGAGATTGTCCATGCTTTTCCGCAATTTTTGTTCTCAAATCCTCCGACAATTCTATGCTGCTCTTTCTCTTCTTCATGCTCCATGTGACAAACAGAGACACACAACAGAACGGTTGAGTCAATTTTTGACCAGTTTAACTGGTTACCAGTGTGATTTCTATATTGTTATCACCTGTTAATTGATGCAGGTGAGTTTATTTACTAATTACAGGAGCATCATAAACTTAGAATGCAATTATTTCTTCCAAATCTGACACATTCTGTGGAATGTGTCAGTTTGGCTTTTTGTTTCTCCACTTTTTTCGTGTCATACCAATACAAATAAACATGAGAATGCCTAAACATTTTTTAATTGCAACAATTTTCTTGGCAAAGTGGTGTATTATCTGACAGAAATGCAGGAGTGACAATATTTTTGGCCATGACTGTATATATATATATTTATTTTTAATTAAAAAAATATTTTTTTAAAGGGTTACTAAGCCCAGAACCTGCATTTACTATATCTGGTCTCCCACAGAACATGGAAATGCAATCGCTTTAGTAAATATAAATGGATAGATACCTTTTCTCATCAGCAGTATAAAGCAGCCTTGTGATTTGTATTAGTTCCTAGTAAAGCTTGTAGGAGGAGTTTTCATTCTCCCCTGATCCTCTGTCTGTACATGTCTGGACAGTGCTGATTGGCCCTGTGCTGATCACATGCACTCTCCCAAGAAAAAAAAAAAAAGAAACTGTGGCAAATACACACCAAACTGAGCATGTGCAGCCTGTCCCCTAGCTCGGTAAATATCAGGTTATTTTTTGGAGACAGTGGAAGAGGAGGAGGATCAGAGAGACAGGATCAAACAGCCTTTATACACAATGCAAAGGATTAAGGGTATAACAAGCATGCTTTACTGCATATACAGACTAATTTTACTGCTGTGGGTTTAGCAACACTTTAACCATTTCTTAAATTTCTTTTTGTAATGCGCCGTGCATGATGTTGCAGCTTTTTATTGTATTCATGCACAAGCCCTGAGTGCACTTTTTAAAGCTCTAATATTACCAACTTACTCATCCTTTGCTTTTTGGTCAGTGGGCAGTACTGCATAGAGCAGTGTACAGGGTAGCTGGGGAAATCTACTTGTGGACACTACCACAGCTCTAGTGCTTAATTGTTAGTTGCTGTTTCTTATATGCTGCTGAATAGGTCCTTGTGACCTCTCTCCCTGCTTTTTGACTTGTTGCCTCTGCTACCCAGTTTTTACGCAGGCTCGTCTTGACTATGGCATTGTTCTTTGCTTCCTGCGCCTGCAAGTTCCTGTGCTCCACCTGTGTGCCAGCCTGCTGCACACATTCCAGTGTGAGCCACCACAGTATATCAGCAGTATGCAAACTGTCACCTGAACACCCACTTTTCCTGGACCTACAGCAGGTACCTATGCCACTCCTCGTCCTTCTACATCAAGTCACCAACTCCAGTGGGTATTGGACAGGAGGTACAAGGGAAGCCCTTTTTCAGTTTGACCTATACCAGGTATGTGACACTCCGTTAGTTAAGGGATATATTTTACACTTTCCTCTCTGGCAAAAATATAACTAGAATTCTTCATCTACACCAGTGTGCAAAGGCATTAAAGGCTTCCCTATCTTGCTTATTCGTTGTCCAGCTTTCACATCCTGAAAAAGTGATGAAAATATAATGGACAACTCAAATATTTGTACTTATAGACACATTGGTTCATTTGAAGACCTTTCTTTGAAGGCCATTCTTCCTTGCTCTTCCAAGTGCCAGTCTGTTCTTGACTGCTGTTAATACTTATTGTATTTGATACGATAACACAGAAGCTGTCCACTACTTCACCAACTTCACTATCATCTAGCTGTCTTTCTTGTCATAATAATCTTAATTTTCTTGATTTTTAGTTGAGGTCACATCTTTTCACTCAGTTCTTTAGGTTTCTCTTTGATGCTTTTGAGGTCATGTACATTTTCAGCTATATTTTTAGTGTCATCAGCATATTAATGGTAACTGTAATGGCAGCCTCATTTACCAATGAAGATGGCAGTGCTAACACTGGTATCATGAGGGGCAGGGCCAGACTCCAAACTCTGGAACAGGAACACAGTGCTCTATCGATATAAGAAACTGTCAGTTGTTAAAACTCTACAGCCTGTGCAAAAAAAATATATATATAAATTTTGGGTAAACTGTTTATGGGCACTGTCACGAAATACTGCTTTTTGCATTCCAATCCAATGCATGTGTTTTAGCAGCTCTGTATTTAAACACTAGTGGGCGAATCTGACCTGGTGTGCCTGAAATGAAAATATATCTCACTAAGACGTGCTGTGTTCAAAGAAATGCAAAGCATTTTAATCTTATGCAGCTATAAAACAGGACTCACAAAGCACTACAGATTTTCTAAAGAGAGATCACAGCATTAACTGTTTGTCTCTAGACTCTCTTTAACTAAAAGTGCGAATGGTCAGTCTGAATAGAGTGGGAGGGGGGAATAACATGATCATCTGACTCATTAAGTCATAGGTATGTAGCACACCCCATGTAGGAGCTGCAGATGAACAGGGATCCCCCTACCCTTGCACAGCCAGGCACACCAAATTTTCACAGGCACACAGAGTCAGGGAACAGTCCATAGCTTTTTTTTTTTGTTGTTTATTTATTAGGGGTTCAACAACTTGGATAGGGATGGGAAGTTATGGGATGCCCACTTGACTTCAGCAAACTTTAGGGACAACTTTCTATATACAGCTATATACAGTCTCCTCTTCACTCTCCTCCTGCACACTCTTGCTCAGCCTCTGCTGGTACACTCCTGGGGGAACTTGACAGTCCCCTTGTCAGTTCAGTAAAATATATAAAAAAAAAATTTTTTTTCCCAGTTTAGGCCGATATGTATTCTTCTACATATGTGTGGTAAAAAAATCGCAATAAGTGTATATTCATTGGTTTGCGCAAAAGTTATAGCGTCTAAAAAATAGGGGATAGATTTATAGCATTTTTATTATTCATTTTTTTAAATTATTAATGGTGGCGATCTGCGATTTTTATCGTGACTGCGACATTATGGTGGACATATCGGCCACTTTTGACACCATTTTGGGACCTATAAAAATGCACTGATTACTGTGTAAATGACAATGGCAGGGAAGGGGTTAAACACTAGGGGGAGATCAAGGGGTTAAGTATGTCCGAGGGAGGTGTTCTAACTAGGGGGGGATGGGCTTCCACTGACATGACAGCGATCACCACTCCCGATGACCAGGAGCAGTAGACCCTTGTCATATCACAAGGCAGAACAGGGAAATGCCTTGTTTACAAAGGCATCTCCCCATTCTTCCGCTCCATGACATGATTGCAGGCCCTGGCGGACATCGAGTCCATGGGACCCGCGGGCACGGTCACGGAGCACGCTGCGCTGCGCGCCCACAATGCTGCAATTTAAAGGGGACGTACCTGTATGCCCATTTGCCCAGCTGTGCCATTGTGCCGACGTACATCGTTGTGCGCTGATTGGCTAGTGGTTAAAGTTATACTAAAGTCTTTTTTTTTTTTAAACAACAAACATGTTATACTTACCTGCTCTATACAGTGGTTTTGTACAGAGCAGCTCAGATCCTCTTCTTCTCGGGTCCCTCTTCGGCACCCCTGGCCCCTCCCCCCTGCTGAGTGCCTTCATAGCAAACAGCTTGCTATGGGGGCACCCGAGCCCAGCCGCAGCTCTGTGTATCTATTCAGACTTGGCCCCACCCCCTCTCTCTCCTCATTGGCTCACTGACTTTGATTGACAGCAGCAGGAGCCAATGGCACTTCGCTGCTGTTTCAGCCAATGAAGATGGAGAGTCCCAGACAGTTGAGTCTCTCATGCAACATCGCTGAACTGAAATAGGGCTCAGGTAAGTATTAGGGGGGCTGAGGGGGGCTGCTGCACACAGAAGGCTTTTTATCTTAATGCATAGACTGCATTAAGATAAAAAAACCTTCTGACTTTACAACGGCTTTAAGAATTGTCATTCAAAAAATGTCATATCCAGTGATGTGAAATGCAAATTCCCGTTTATTCATTTAATCTGCACATTATTGGGTAATCAAAGTGAACACAACTTAATTTATTGAGTGATGATCTTCAACTCCTTTAGTTAATCAAGGCCTCTTTCACACTGCAGCTTGAAAATGCTCAGTACAGCATTTTTGTTTTTTTTTCTACTGATCTAAAATGCAGAGCAGCGTTTACAATGTGTCTGTACACACAAGTGCTAAAACAAGCTCTGCGTATTCTTGAGTAACAAAAAATAAATAAATAGAAAAAGTTGCTTTTCCAGTCAGTATTTTGCACCAGTACGTACAAATCTGCGTGAATATGCGCATAAATATTGTACGCACAAATACGCATACATCCAAATACACACGAATACATGTAACACAAACGCCTGAAATTACAGCCAGAAATGCTGATGCTTAAACAATCAGGACTATGTGCAAGAGGCCTTACATTGTGTGTCCCAAGTGTTCAGTTGCGCCCATTCCTTCCTTTTGTTTAACTTATAATGACTTCCTTCATATTTTTCAGCTACTGGTCATTTTTGTACCGTGTTACTGCAGTGAAGCATCTACCAGTTGTCTCCAATTGCATTATTTAACAATGAATACAACAAGGAATGTAGTCCAGCATGACTAAAGAGAAAACGTGAAGCCCTAGAGCAGCCCCAAATGAAAGCAAATACTTCATACAACAGGTGGAAGGCTGTAGTAACCTTTTTGTTTCATTAATAATTGATATTACCATGTAATATGTATTAGTATAACAAGCAATGCCAAATTCAAGGTTATATACACTACTTCACACATTAAGGGCATATTCCATGGCTAGAAGTGGAATTAAAATGGAATTTAAATGCTAATACATTTTTAAACAACCTGGATGAACAGGACAATAAAAAGAAGTATGGCCAAAGCTTACTTTTGCACTCCTGTGACCCAAAATCACTGGACTAAAGCCTGCTGTCAGCTGCATCACAAGACCATTCCAGGCTCTGGAAGGATCCCGACCATATCCACCCGATCGAAAGTTGGCCCACGCCATTGGATGAACAAAACGAAGTAAATCTTCAATCCACACAAGTGAGGGGGGTGGAGGAACCCCCCCCCCCCCCCACTAAGACACTGTATTCTGACAATGGAAGTACTCTCTGCAGTCACAATACACTGATCAACATTCATAAAGCACTCCAGATTTTCTAACTACAGCCGCCGATCGACATTCCCAAGTCGATCCAACAATAGACTTTTGTGGAACTGGGATGGCCACACATTTCGGCAGGTCTCTGCTAAACCAGCCAAATTTCGATCCCTCTATGGCCGACTTTAGACAGGAGCTGTGTTGGTGGCCGGATCACCTGGTGAAAAGAGAGGGAAAAAATAGCCTACAAGAAAACGAATGCAGCCACTACATCTCAGGATTGAAAGGCTGTCATATATGATTTTTTTTTTTTTAAATTTCTTGGGTTTAATACTGTTTACAACAAAACAAGTGATGTGTAGTAACCCTGTTCTATTCTTTTGTGCCCCAATCAAATTTCCTGAATTATTGATAGCCTGTAACTAGTCTGAGCTGTTGATTACCTTTTTCTTGGCTCTGCTGATCTTTCCTGAAGTAGGTTGATTGCTTTTACCATCTGTCTAGAGCAGTGGTCTCCAAACTGTGGCCTGGGGGCCAGATGCGGCCCTCTACTTCTTTTTATAAGGCACGTGGGGCATTATTCCTCCCATTGTCAGCAACAGTGGGGCATAGTTAATGCCACTGACAATGGGGTACTATTCTTGCCACCGATACCAATAATGGGGCACTTTACCCACCAATGATGGGACACTATTATTTCCAATCACACCAATAATGGGACACTATTATTTCCAGTGACACCAATGATGGGGCACTAATCCTCCTACTGACACCAATGATGGGGCACTAGTCCTCCCACTGACGCGAATGATGGGGCACTATTCCTTCTATTGATACCAACAATGTGACACTATTCCTCCCACTGACACCAATGATGGGGCATTATTCCTCCCACTGACACCAATGATGGGGCATTATTCCTCCCACTGACACCAATGATGGGGCACTTACCCTCCCACTGACACCAATGATGGGTCACTTACCCTCCCACTGACACCAATGATGGGTCACTTACCCTCCCACTGACACCAATGATGGGTCACTTATCCTCTCACTGACACCAATGATGGGGCACTTACCCTCCCACTGACACCAATGATGGGTCACTTATCCTCTCACTGACACCAATGATGGGGCACTTACCCTCTCACTGACACCATTGATGGGGCACTTACCCTCCCACTGACACCAATGATGGGGCACTTACCCTCCCACTGACACCAATGATGGGGCTATATTCCTCCCATTGATACCAATGATGGGACACAATTCCTCCCACTGACACCAGTGATGGGGCACTATTCCTCCCACTGACACCAATGATGGGGCACTATTCCTCCCCCTAATACCAATGACAGGGCATTGTTTACTCCCGTTGACGTCAGGACATTTTCTTCTCCCACTGTTATTAGTCCGGCCCCCCCTAAAGTTTTAAGGACAGTAAACTGGCCCTTTGTTTAGAAAGTTTGGAAACTCCTGGTCTAGAGGATTCTCTTTCCTCCTGAGCTCTGCCTGGGCATGATGTGTATTTAAACCGTTCCTTCATTTGGACCTTGCTTCAGCATGAGGCATGTGCCAGTGGGCCGAGGACCTAAAGCAGAACTAAGTTAAAAAATATTAGGCAGGTTCTTTATTGCAGAAGAGAATTGCAATGTCTCTTCTGCAATAAAATAAACACACTGCAGTCTGCATGTCCGTAATGGATATTCACAGACAGATGTAAAAATCACGGATTTTACAGACTGTCCGTGAACTTAGGCTAGGTTCACACTACTGTGGATGCAGGAATTGTGGCTGTTCCTGCACCTGCAGCCAAAACGCTACTCTTATGCCGCGTACACACGGTCGGACTTTTCATCTACAAAAGTCCGACAGCCGTCCGACAGACTTTCGGCGGACTTGCCGCGGACTTGCCGCGGACTTGTTGCAGACTTTCTAACGAACGGACTTGCCTACACACGACCACACAAAAGTCCGACGGATTCGTACGTGATGACGTACACCGGACTAAAATAAGGAAGTTGATAGCCAGTAGCCAATAGCTGCCCTAGCGTGGGTTTTTGCCCGTCGGACTAGCACACAGACAAGCGGATTTCGGGGTCCGTCGTAGTTACGACGTAAAGATTTGAAGCATGTTTCAAATCTAAAGTACGTCGGATTTGAGGCTAAAAAAGTACGTTGAAAGTCCGGAGAAGCCCACACACGATCGGATTACCAGCCAGCTTTAGTCCGTCAGCGTCCGTTGGACTTTTGTAGCTGAAAAGTCCGACCGTGTGTACGCGGCTTTACAGATGTGCGGGGCTGCCATTCATTCTTAATGGCAACACCACGCATCTAAAAACACACGTTTTCAGCTATGGGAACCAACGGAAATTGCATGGTGGAAAAGCATCATGCAATTTCCCGGCCGCTGTGGTTCAAAAATGGTGCAGAAACCTTTTTCCTGCATGAAACGCAGGCACAGCAGCCCATTCCAATGAATGGGCTGCTGTGCCCGAGCAAATGTGGCCCAAGACCCTTCGTCTTCTTCAAATGTGGCCCAGGAAGGTCAAAAGGTTGGACACCCCTGCTCTAAGGGCTTATTTACACTTGTGTTACCCTCTGAAGAGCGAACTGCAGTGGATCGCTTTTCAGAGTGTGTTTGACAGGTGTTATGTCACCTCCTCACTACCTATTTTAACCCCTAAAAACCCACACCAACACGCTGCAACCGCATGTATTGCACACAGTTGAGGCTCAGCCACATTCATTTTAATGGGGTGTATTCAGTGGGCAGTACTGCTTGCCTAACATGACAGAGGGGATCATTTGTCTTTATAGCTTAACCACTTGTCTACCAAGGTAGGATTATAAACATCATGTTAGACAAGTGATTAAATTAAGCTCACAGCTCTAGAGCCATCCAATCACTTTTACAGGGCTCTAAAAGGGCACTTCTGTAACTAATGACCCCAAAAGTGATGTGTATTATGTCACTTCCCAGTTCACATTGTCATTCCTCAGCGAGAGGGGTCTGGCTGCAGACTGGAGCTCCACTCTATGCAGGAAACATGTGGCCTCCATTCAAAGTTTTTTTTAAAAATCAAAATAGTGCTTATATTGTGCAGTATTTTTTAACAAAATTGAGTAAAACCAATGGACACAACTCAAGTATTTTTTTTTAAATCAACTTTAATGTAACAAACAACCAATAGACACAACTTGAGTAAGTGGAGGCCACATGTTTCCTGTCTAGAGTGGAGCTCCAGTAGCTCCCGTCTGCAGCCAGATACCGTTGCATGCAAGCAGCGATCAGACAGCAGTGAAGGGTTTCATTTTGTGAAAAATGTAAGGGGGCGCTAAAGGGACTTTTATTACTGTAATTCAAAACACTTAGAATTAAACTTTTCTCCCAGTTTGCAGCTCTCAGCTCAGTGAGAGCTGCTGTGACAGGGAGATCAGAGCTTCTCAAGGCACAATGATTGCTGTGCTTTGCTCCGCAGCGATCATTGTGCTGTGAGATCCCAGTTTGGGGGTGTTTGCGTGCCTCAGACCCTGAGGCACACAGACACCCCAATTAACCCCCATACTGGTAAACAACCAGTTGTGTCTATTGTTTGTTACTGTAGCACTACCCTCGTAGTAGTTGCTGAAGTCAGGTTCTCCACTGCTGCACAGCCAGTCACACCGCATTTCCTTCTTTCATCCGGACACAGAAATCAGCCTTTGGTCTGTTTTTGTAGTTTTATTAGGGGATGATAACTTGGATAGGGTAAGGGATTATGGGATGCCCAGTATGACAACAATGCAACACTTCCTACCTATTTACAGACTCCCCTTTTTCCTTCCACCTGCACAAACTTTGTTCCTCTTTGTACAGCTTCTGCTGATTCACTCCTGAGGGAATTGACAGGCTTTTGTGAGTTCAGTAACAGCCCATTACAGGCAGGAACTCTCAGTCTCTTGGCAAATCAACACTTAAGGAGTGAACAGCATATCACATTTCCTTCTGCCTCCCTGTGGCCACTGATCCCAGCCCCACCACTTGCAGAAAATGCTAACCCGCCTGGCTTCCACCAGCCACACCCGGCTGTTTCTCTCTTCCCAGTCCTCCTGACTGACACACACATGGAGACTCCCCAGGGCAAGGTTAGATGAAGACTTGGCACACCACGGTCTTCAAGAGAGACCTGCTACAGCTGGCAGTCTCTCCTTTTGTCTGTCCCTGCATCATGCTGATCTACTCGCTGTCTCTCCTTGCTCTCTCCGCTACCTATCTGGCTTGAATTCCTCCAACTGCCTCCTGTGGTGGACCCAGCTAGGCCAGCCTCCCAAGTTCCAGTCCAAGGTAAACCCCCCTGGTAAGGGGTCCCTAAAGGGCCACTGATAGCCTCCCTCAGCACTGTTTTTCCATCTTCCACCCCAACTCCCTTGCTTGCATGGCTCATGTCTATTTTTGGCACCCTGTCAGACCCCCAACCTGGGAATTGGCCAAAGGGCCCTAAATGTTCAAGCAACCCCCCTACAAGTCTCCGCCCGCTACTTTCCAGATCGTTCTCCAACATTCTAGAAATGTGGCACCAGAGAGCTGCCAGGATGAGTCATCCAGCCCTGGCCTCTAATAACCCTGACCCAGATTCAATGACTCAGGTTTATCCCAGAGTCAGACTATGTTTTGCCTGCACTACACTTCTAGTAGCACACACTAGAGCAGGGGTCGGCAACCCGCGGGCCGCACCCAGCCCACCACCACTAATTGTCTGGCCTGTCAGTGCCCGTGATAAATTCACGGGCACCTGGCCCGCCGACATGTTCGCCGCTGTCCTCTTTATTGTACAGAAGCAAGCAGCTGGTATCACAGGGCTAGATGGGGGTGGGAACCGCTGAAGTTTTTACAACAAACAGCAGGTGATTGGTTGCTGGGCAATCCTAGAAACCAATCACTAGCCTGTTGATATAAAAAGTTAACTTCAGCAGTTCCCACCCCCCATCCAGCCCTGTTATACCAGCCACTTGCCGCTTTGCTCTACACCTATGTAAGGTAGGAGAGTTCTACCTACACAGTGTGTGTTTTTGTGTCCAAAGGTGGGGTGCAGGGGGGGCAGAGGACACTATGGGGACAGAGGACACTATGGGGGCAAAGGACAGAGGACACTATGGGGACAGAGGTTACTATGCAGGCAGAGGACACCATGGGGACAGAGGACACTATGGGGGGCAAAGGACAGAGGACACTATGTTGACAGAGGACACTACAGTGGAGGGGGAGGGTGCAGGGACAGAGGATACTGCTTTGGGGAGCACAGGAAACTTGCTATGGGGGGAGAGGGCAGAGGACACTATGGGAGTGATGTTAAGGGGACAGAGGACATTGCAATGGGGGGGGGGGCCCAATTAGGGACCCCTTCTCCCCTGGGGACAGGGACCCCTTCTTCCCTGGGGACAGGGACCCCATCTCACTTGGGGACAGGGACCCCATCACCCCTGGGGATGAAGTCCCCATCTCCCCTAGGGACAGGAACCCCATCTCCAGACCATGCTGGCTGGCAGAGCTGGCATCAGCCACCCTTGGGTGCCAGGATGGGGGAGGGGGCAGTAAAATCTGAATCCCCACCTACATGCTCTATAGTGCGAATTGGCTTTGTATTAGTGGAGCACCTTAAAGTGAGGTAAACCTGTACTGTTATTATTTCTATGTTAGGATTATTATTATCTCCATTTATTAGCAGGTGAATGCAGCCCTCCACATGTTCACATACATTGAATCCGGCCCCCTAAGTGGATAAAGGTTGCTGACCCCTGCACTAGAGGGTGTTACATTACATTAAAGTTGATATAAAAAAAAATTGGAATGGAGGTTGCATGTTTCCTGTCGAGAGTGGAGCTCTGCTTGCATGCAACACGATCTGGCTGCAGATGGGAGCTACTGGAGCTCCACTCTAGACAGGAAACATGTGGCCTCCACTTACTCGAGTTATGTCTATTGGCTGTTTGTTACATTAAAGTTGATGAGAAAAAATACTTGAGTTGTGTCTTGGTTTTTCTCGATTTTAAATAAAATACTGCACAATATAAGCACTTTTGTGGGCTCCTGGTGGTTTCTTTCATATGCAGCTTATCATTTCCCCGGATGATCCTGTCATTTGATAAACAAGAGGAGCTGAGAAGGAGTGTATTGGGCTTACATTTATTTTACCTCTGGTGAGTGCATATGTTGGTGGAGGCTCACATGCAGTGACCCTGTTTGTTATATCTGGTGAAGTGTATCGGCTGTCATTTTGCTGTTTGCTTGCATGTCTTTGGTGAGTGCATAGTTGAGCAGAATTTAAACACTGAATGGAAGCTTGAACACTTGAGGAATACCTATTTTATGTCAAGGACTTATCTACACTAATAATATTAGGACTCACATGTACTTTTCAATTTTTTATATATTTATCTTGGCATTTTTTCTTTTGATCATCTTCGGTTTGTATATTACATAGCGCTGCACTTGTATTGTTTTGTGTGTCTATTGATTGTTTGTTACAATAAAGTTGATACCCTTGTCCTTAGCAGCTAGTGCAGCTGAGGATCATTGGGAATCCAATAGATCCTCCAATAGATGTCTTCATAAAGAGGAACTGTCAACTGGCCATGCTATCACATAGGGGACTTGTTAGCACCCGTGTAATGAAAATAAAGTAAAAAAAAAAAAATTAAAATGTTAAAAATTGTATAAATTAAAAAAAAAAAGTACCCCTGCAAACGCCCCATATAAAAAGCATAGTGTAGGACGAGCAATAATATGTGCACCTCAGTTGCACCATGTGAGGTATCGTAAAGAACGTTGAAGTGACAGCAATAATTGTATTGTCATTGTTCATGGTTAACTCTAAACTAGTAACCTGTAAATGCTTTCAAAGCTTCACTTTTGGGTACCATCGTTTTTTATGATAACATGGGTGCGTGCAATTTCAAGACTTGATGTGCTTGGTATCTATTTACTCGACGCAACCCCATCTTTAATGTTTTACCGAAAAAAAAAAAAAGCTATAGCTTCCTCCGAGGACTCCTTCACACCAGATAAAACACATGCGGGCTGGTGTCTGTTGTGAAGTGGTGGTGCTTTGGGTTGTTACAATACAAGGCATTGTTTACTTTTTGTCATTTTTTTAAATTTGATTTGTCACTCTATTCAGTGCTGGGTCACACTAGAACACACACATTCCGTGCACTGCTTTTACTACAGCCCATTCATGGAATGTGGATAAGTAATGCAAACATTCATTTTCAAAACGCACTACATCAAACTGCATAGTACTGCGGCATCATGCAGCCACGTGTTTGAGCTGCATGCAGATTGCAAGGGGCTGCTCTGTTGTGAGAAGTGCGCACGGAAATCACCTTTCCTACACCAACCTTAGGCTTGAAGCAGCCCCCAGGCTGCAGTCACACCTGTGTGTTTCATAAATGCGCAACAAAACACAAAAAAAATCCTGCATTTTGCCACGGGTTTTAGAAACATGTCGCAGGTCTCGCTTATGGTGTTGTTAATGGCCCCCAAGTGCGGGCAGCAGATATACGTTTTGCCGTGTACCCTGAAAAACAGCTCGACGTTCCACAACCAAAAAGGTTCTGGAGTTACTTTGGGGCGTTTGTCGTGTGCTGGGCAGCCGCTTCCCCTAGGCGCAACCCATGTTAACGCATAAGAAATGCGCTTTCTCAATGCACTCAGGTGTGAGTGAGGCCTTAGTGGTAGTAAACTTCTGCTTTTTTTTTTTTTTTTTAAATCCTGCAAGGCAATGCCATACAATGCTAGTATGCATTGCATACTAGCACATTATGAGAAACTTACCTAAAAGTGATTGTTATTTTAATAGAAAAAAATTAGACTACAAACATGTTATACTTACCTGCTCTGTGTAGGGGTTTTGCACAAAGCAGCATGGATCCTCCTCTTTTCAGGTCCCCGGGTGGAGCTCCTGGCCCCTCCCTCCTGTCGAGTGCCCCCATAGCAACCCAAGCCGAGCCGCAGCTCCGCGTGTCCATTCAGACACACAGCCACACTTAGGCCCCGCACCCTCTCTCTCCTCATTGGCTGAGTTTGATTTAATAGCAGTGGCAGCCATTGGCGCCAATGCTGTGTCTCAGCCAATCAGGAGGGAGAGTCCTGGACGACCGAGGCATACGGTGGATTGAGAGGGGGCTCAGGTAAGTATTAGGGGGCTTCTGCACACAGAAGGCTTTTTATCTTAAAGCATAGAATGCATTAGGCTAAAAAAAAAAACCTTCTGCCTTTACAACCACTTTAAAACAAAGCCCTCCAACAACACGCTGTCACCACTGAAGGCATTCCATCTTCACCCAGTCTTCCTTCTGGGTAGGGATGGGTTCAGGCGTGTTCTGATTGTAGTCCCAACCCACCTGATCAATCCCACCAGGAAGCCATCACTGCACACCACCAATCATGAGCAGCCTAGTCACGGCGTGTGTATGTACAGCTGCAGGCCGGGAAATGCTTCACTGCCTATGATTGGTAGTGTGCAGTGACGGCTTCCTGGTGGGATTGCTCTGGTGGGTTGGGACTAGGATCTGAACGCGCCCGAGCTCATCCCTACTTCACGCATGCGCATGGGAGCGGCCGTTCATGTCAAAGGATTCTGCCGTTCCTTCAGAGTGCATGTGCCAGTGACGTCCCTGCAGCTGCATCAAGAGTAAATCTCTCCTAATCGGTGCACGTTTAGGTGATGTTTTCTGAACCTACACCCCCACTTTAAGACCCCTTTCACACAGGTGCGGCCCGTGCGCTAGCGCTAAGGCCACTTTCACACTGAGGCGTTTTACAGGCGCTTTTGCACTAAAAATAGTGCCTGTAAACTGCCTCTGCTGCAGCCCCAGTGCTTTCACACTGTGGCGGTGCGCTTGCAGGACAGGAAAAAAAGTCCTACAAGCAGCATCTTTGGGGCAGTGCCGGAGCGCTGTATTTAGCATTCCTAAACCACCCCTGCAACTGAAATCAATGGCCAGCGCTGCCGAAGCGCCTGCAGTGCGCTTCAAACCCTTTTTCGGGCACTAGCGAGGGGGTTAAAAGCGCCCCAAAGTTGCTGACTGCAGGACTTTTTGTAACGTCCCGCAAGCGCACCACCCCAGTGTGAAAAGTCAATGAATGGGAGGCAGTTTTCAGGCGCTATTTCTAGCGCTAAAATGCCTGAAAACTCAGTGTGAAAGGGGTCTTAGTCTATGAAGAGCAGTAGGCTCTGACACAAGGAACATGGCAAACAATTGTTTTCTAGGTTTGCCTGGAACCTGTGTTAATCTATCCAGATCCATAGAGCCATAGTGATGGGATTATCCAGCTTCCTTCCATATTTCACACTCTTCTAAAGGGTGACTTTACAGTACACCTCCAGCTTTCCCGGTCACCGATTGGCCCTCTGTTCAACAACACGTGTGAGTGGTTCTCTACCTGCAGCTGTTCTCAACACAGCGCTATGATTCGTCCACTTTTCCCCTGCCTCTTCCCTATTGGTGAATCCGTATCTGCTTTTCTATTGGACTAGCAAGGTCCTTTGTTAGTTCTGGTTGGCAGCTGTGTTCTGCTGGTTTTCTGATTGGTCCGTGAAAGGAGGAGTTGTCATGGCTGCCATCCGCGGTGTATCCCGGCTCCTGGCTGGGCTCCGGGTACAGCGGACACCGGGCCGTCTGTATTCCGTCACTCACCTATCTGTACCGGAGAGGATAGAGAGGAAGAGGAGCGAGGCGCTCCAGGGCGGCGGGAAGGCGAGGATTGAGGCCCAGCACAAGAGGGTGAGGAGGGACAGCAGAGGACATCACAGGGACAAGCACATACCCATGTATTATAGCATGGAGTCCAACTCACTGCCTGCGGGGGGATCTCACAACAACCTATCATATCTATCTATCTATCTATCTATCTATCTATAAAACTTTTATATGTCTGTATGTTAATATATATAAAATATACAAACCTTTTTTTTCTGTTTCAAATAGAGCAGGAAAGGGTTAATACCCCCTTTTTATTTATTTATTTTTAATTATTTCATTTTTATTTTTACAAAAAAGAAAAACGGTTTCCATAAACAAAAAACAACAACATATATAGCTGAGATAAAGGCAATAAACACAGACCTAGAGAGATAACAATTAGACCAAGTCTGTCCAATAAGATAATCTGTATCAACAGGACAATCAAAAAAAAAAAAAAAGTTACCCCCATCTCTTATGAATTTAGAAAACACCTTGTGTTTTATTTTAATTTGCTGCTTGTGTCCCCTTAAAGAGATTTCCCTCCACTTCCTGTCCTGGAGACAACAGAAAGTGAGAGGTAATCCTTCCAATGTCAGCGGATTTCCCCTGTTAGTTGGCACTGGAGCAAATGTCCCCATTGGAAGATTTTCTCCTCGCCTCCTATTCTGGTGACAAGTCAAAGGTCCCATTCACACCAGTGTACTTTAACCACTTACCTACCAAGCACTTTTACCCCCTTTCTGCCCAGGACAATTTTCAGCACTGTCACATTTTGAATGGCAACTACTCAGTCATGCAACACTGTACTCAAATAAAATGTGTATCATTTTGTTCACACAACTAGAGCTTTATTTTGGTGGTATTGAATCACCACTGGGGTTTTTTATTTTTTGCTAAATAAACAAAAAAAAGAGAGAACATTTTGAAAACCCCACCACCACCACGTTTTTCTTAGTTTATTTTATAAAATTTAGCAAATAAATAATCTTTCGTCATGAATTTAGTCCAAAATATATTCTGCTACATTTCTTTGAAAATAACCCAAATCAGTGTATGGTATTTAGGGCCAGTTCACGCCATAGAAACGCAGTCCAGATGCATTCCATATACTTTTCTGCATGCACAGTTCTTTTTTCCCCCTCTTTTTTATTTAACCACTTCAATACCAGGCACTTAGACACCTTCCCGCCCAGCCCAATTTTCAGCTTTCAGCGCTGTCGCAATTTGAATGACAATTGCGCGGTCATGCTACACTGTACCCAAACAAATTTTTTATCATTTTGTTCCCACAAATAGAGCTTTCTTTTGGTGGTATTTGATCACCCTTGCGGTTTTTATTTTTTGCGCAACAAATAAAAAAAGACCGAAAATTTTGAAAAAAAACAAGTTTTTCTTTGTTTCTGTTAAAACTTTTTGTAAATAAGTACGTTTTTTTCTTCAATGACGGGCACTGATATGGCTGCACTGACGGGCACTGATATGGCGGCACTGATGGGCACCGATGAGGTGGCACCGATGAGGTGGCACTGATGAGGTGGCACTGACGGGCACTGATGATGGGCACTGATAGGCGGCACTGATGGGCACCGATGGGCACTGATAGGTGGCACCGATGGGCACTGATAGGTGGCACTGGTATGCGGCACTGATGGGCACTCATAGGTGGCACGGATGGGCACTAATAGGCGGCACTGATGGGCACTCATAGGTGGCATTGATGGGCACTTGTAGGTGGCATTGATGGTTACTTATGGGTGGCACTGATAGTTGGCACAGATGGGCACGGATGGGCACTGATAGATGGGCACTGATGGGCATGGATGGGCACTGACAGGTGGCATGAATGGACACTGATGGGTGGCACTGGTGGCATTACTTGTTTGCAGTGATGCCCCTAAGGGTGGCATTGCTGGGCATCACTGCAACATAATTGTGCCAATCAGTGCCCATTTGTGGGCACTGATTGGCACAGATTTGGCATACTGGGCACATGTGGATGGCCATGGGGTACATACCTGGCCATCCACATGTTGCCCCTTCCCTGGTGGTCCTAGTGGTGATCCCTGGTGGTCCAGTGTGGTGATCTGCGGGGGGGCTGCGCTGATAAACAATCAGCGCAGACCCCCCCTGCCAGGAGAGCCGCCGATCGGCTCTCCTCTACTTGCGTCTGTCAGACGCGAGTGAGGAAGAGCCGATCAACGGCTCTTCCTATTGACAGCGTGATCAGCCGTGATTGGACACGGCTGATCACGTGGTAAAGAGCCTCCGCCGGAGGCTTTTTACCAAGATCAGTGTAGCGGTGTGTCAGACTGACACACCGCTCCACCGATCGCCGCGATGCGCGCCCCCGGGGGCGCGCTGCGGCATGTTATCCTGAAGGACGTCATATGACGCCCAGTCAGGATAACACAACCACTTCCCGGACGTCAATCCGCCATAGGGCGGGCGGGAAGTGGTTAACCTTTAAGAGGACCTTCGGTTACTTTTTTTTTCTTCAACTATTAAATCTTCTGCCCTTGTTGTTTTATCTTTGGATAGTATTTTTTTTTTTCTGCCAGTAAATACTTTATACAGCCCACTTCCTGTTTCTTGGGGGGGCTAGGATTTTCTCTAGAGAGAGAGAGAGAGAGATTGCCAGGAAACGAGGGGGGCGAGTCATAAGAGGGCCAATGAGAGCTGCAGAGCTGGCGTTGTGTCTGTGTAAATCCAGGAAGTGAATAGACAGCAGCTTCAGCTGCCTGCAGTTAAAATGATTGCAGCCAGACTCCGTGGGGGGAGATTTCTGCACCATATTTGGCAAGTACAGAATATATATATATATATATATATATATATATATATATATATATATATATAAAATTGTAAACTTTTTTTGTACTGTCACCAGTCAGTGTCCCTGATCACCATCACACCAGTTATATGATGTACTTCACTGGTAACAGTATGTAAGAAAAAAAATTAGGATTTTTTTTTTTTTGTCCCACTGTGAGCAGAGCAATATAATGTTACCATAGTAACATTGTACTAAGTAGATGAGGTTCAGCGGTTGTATAATAAGTCCACGGGATAGAATTCAAAAAGGTGGGGCCCAACACCACAGGATGGTTTGCAGAAGATGAGAAAGGAGGACACTCGATCACACAGCCACTTACCCTCCTTAGTGGACCCTCATTATAAAGACCACATAAGCATTCGGATTACAAAGGGATCTCTTGAACTTCCATACGTTCAGGTCAGGGACAGCAGGTGGAAATACAGGTTTAGCAACCCCAGAATACCACCTTCCTTTTGGAAACGCTCCACCACAGTCACCGCAAGTTAATCCATTCCATGTGGATATAAAAGGATAGACCTCATGGTGCAGTACATCCAAATGTTGTTTATTGCAAGTAAAAAGAGAAACTCACATGCTCCAAGATAAAGACATTTGTTTAGTAATAAAAGCTTCCAGCTATCCTCCCCAGCAAGATGACCACCGCGTCCCAGCATACGACGTCCCGTCGCCGACTCCTCCTATTGTACTACTCTGGGGAAGTGATCAGGATTTTTGTTTGTTTGCTTATAGCAGTGAATTACATTGCTATAAGCAAGCATTTTACGGCATGAAACAGATTCATTCAGTTTGTTTTGTTGTGATTAGCTGTGATTGGTCAAAGCTAATCACATGGTACAGATGGGCTGTGATTGGCCCTGTCTGTACCATGTGATCAAATTGACCAGTCACAGCTAGCAACATATTTGTACACAATGGATGGCACAAAAGGAAGCCACCCATTATGTACACCTACTGTGAATGGTCACGGCGGTCACATGGTACCAGCAGCAAGCCCGTACTCTGATCAGTCATCAGCTGTGTTCTGTGGACGCAGCCAGTAACAGATCGCGCCGCTGCGCAACCCCGCGAGCTGCGCTTTCTGGCAGGCCGACATATGACGTCCAGTCAGGATCTTGAAGCCATTGCCAGGCCATCATTGTGCTATAGGCCGGGTGGGAAGGTGTTAAAAAGTTTTGAATGCTTTGCATTTTACATATTACATGTTACATCTACATCTACATATTACATTACATCTTACATGTATTTTCATCCCTGGACACCTGAGAAAAATTTATATCTCATTAAAACGCACTTTAAAAAAAAAGTGAATTTTTGGTGCCCTTCATTGACTATAATGCAAATTGTGTTTCTTTTTTTTTTTTTATTCAGACAGGGCACTGGAGGTGCAGCAAGCAGGACTTCTAAAAAATGCAGCGCACTGATATGAACAGTTTAGATTCAATGGGGAATATTGTTCATGCACTTTTGAGACACTGGGGAGCTGACAAGTGTGAACAGGCCAAACTTCTAGATTTCCTGTCACCTTTGTGTCCTGGTGGCAGCAATCACCTGGGACAAATAGAGGGCAAATCTTCCACGCAGACAATGATAAAAACCTGACTAAGGTTCTAACCCTTCTCTACTTCATCAACAAAAATAAAAAGTTGGCTGATACACTTTTGGGGTCTGTGTATAAAGTGTATGTTGTGTGGAGGTGACAAATCTCCCCACAATCAGGACAAACATTGCTGCAATTCCTTAATTATGTGTGGACACTATAGGTTTTTGTTTTCTGGTTGAAGTCTTTCTGGAAAGAAAGTGCATTATGGCCACTAGGTGGTGCTGACAATATAGGAACTGTACAGATTACAAAATAGCAAGCAATTTTTGATTGTCAGGATGTTTGCTATATCTGCACAGTGAGCATTTTATACATTGACCCCTATAAAGTGGTATCAAAACCCAAACCAAAAATGTAATATATTGCAGCTTACCAGTCGTCATGTGTGATGGCCTTATCAGTTTTCTGTTTTTTTTGTTAGGTTTTTTTTTTTCTCCTCTGTTTTTACCTGTTCATTGTAGGCACCCCTGACAGTTGTAAATGGTTTGTATCAACCCTCTAACTGCTACATCTGCAGGACCGCTTGTTCTGCTAAAAAACAACAGACTTACTATCTGGATCACCAGGTGAAAATAAAGGAAAGAAAGCCTAAAAAAAGAAAACAAACGCAGCCATCACATCTAAGAACTGGTAAGCTGCAATATAATAAATGTCTGGGTTTAATACCACTTAATGTTTTGGATAGCGTAGGGAGTGGTTTGAACCCCTGTCATAATTTTTTATTTCTTGTCGTCTGTGCCCCTTTTGGGAGATTTCTCTTCAGTTTCCATTTTGTAGTAGTGATTTAAAGGTTAAGTTCACCTTTACAGAAAACTCTGTAAGGTAAACTTACACAGGTCCCCCTCCTCGAACCCCCCCCCCCCTCTCCCGCTGACCTGTACTACCATAATCGCCGGTTCTAAGGCCCGGTATATCCGCGTCGGGAGCCTTGAGGTGAATCTCCAAAACGTCCCTCGTCGGGGACGTTTCGGAGCTTTCTAATTGGTCAGTGCCGACCAATCTGCAGTCGCATAGCCTGTCCTGTCAGCTATGGAGCAAACACCAGACTGGCGTGGATATACCGGGGTTAGAACCAGCGATTACAAACTACAGAGACATCATTTTAACCTATTCATGTATTTATTATATTGCTGTTTTTGTAATAAAGAGTTATGGTGACTTGTGTCCTGTCCTGTATTCCAGGGAAAGCTGACGGCCCGGGAGAGGATTGATCTGTTGCTGGATCCTGGCAGTTTTGCTGAGTATGACATGTTTGTGGAACACCGATGTGCAGATTTCGGAATGCAAGAGGACAAAAACAAGGTGTGTTTTCTCCTTTCTCTGCTATATGATATCAATTCCTATTGGTCAAATAATACATTTTGTGTTTTGGCGCACTCAAGTGTGTGAGTGAGATTTGTATCATTATATTTGTATCATTTGTATCACCTCGCAGGTGACAGTTCTTTTATAACTGAGGGTGGTGCCAATATAAGATGAAATCGGTGCCTTTGTTTATAATAGCACAGCACAGAGCTCCTCATGCATTTACCTGCACCATAAAAATACAGTGGAAATGGGACTCAGGATTTAAAAATAGAGCATTTTCTCAATCCAGATATATTTTTGTTTTTTAGTTCCTTTTATTGGTTTTAATCATTTGCAAAGTGTATACTGAATAGTGGTGGGTTTACAGAGATGGAAACAGTTAATTGTCTCTTATCCTGTGTATATCCATGACTTGTTTGTTAAGAGAATTTTTTTGTGATCACATTTATTCCTATTACAAGGAATGTAAACATCCCTTGTAGTAGAAATAAGGGATGACAGGCCCTCTTTATAGAGAGATGTGGGGGTCTATAAGACCCCCACATCTCTCCTCTACCTTTTTTAAAAGCAAAAGATCAAAAAAAAAAAAGAAATAGAACTTTTTGCTTTAAAAAAGAAAAAAAAATTGTTTACTTCCACCCTAGACCAAAAGTAATGCCGTTCCTGTCCTCCTAGATCATAGAAGTGATTAGAGACGATCTGGTCTCTGTTCACCTCTGTGGCCATCCTCGCGAACCGCCAGATCGTTTTTCCAGGCTTGCCCCTTCCGCTGCTTTGGAAAGTGATCCAGCAGCTAATTAGCCATTCAGAATCGCTGGATGAAAATTTAAAAAAAATACCAGGGGGGTTATGGCTGATAGCTTCCCACTCCAAACCCGCTGTGTGTGTGTATATGTATATATCTATATCTCTAATGTTTTAATAAATGTTGCCTTGATATAAAAGTAGCGTCATGTCACAACTGAGTATAAAAAAGAAGAGAGGAGCCTCTAAGTTTAGCAATAGGGTTACATTTAAAGAAGGTACCACATTTAGCAACTTTAGCAACTGACACCAGGGAGGGAAAATGGTTAATTGGGCCCAATTTGGACATTTTCACTTAGGGGTGTACTCACTTTTGTTGCCAGCGGTTTAGACATTAATGGCTGTATGTTGTTATTTTGAGGGGACAGCAAATTTACACTGTTATACAAGATGTACACTCACTACTTTACATTGTAGCAAAGTGTCATCACATGAAAAGATATAATAAAATATTTTCAAAAATGTGTGGGGTGTACTTACTTTTGTGAGATACTATATATATAATTAGTATCTCACAAAAGTAAGTACACCCCACACATTTTTGAAAATATTTTATTATATCTTTTCATGTGATGACACTTTGCTACAATGTAAAGTAGTGAGTGTACAGCTTGTATAACAGTGTAAATTTGCTGTCCCCTCAAAATAACAACATACAGCCATTAATGTCTAAACCGCTGGCAACAAAAGTGAGTACACCCCTAAGTGAAAATGTCCAAATTGGGCCCAATTAACCATTTTCCCTCCCTGGTGTCATGTGACTTGTTAGTGTTACAAGGTCTCAGGTGTGAATGAGGAGCAGCTGTGTTAAACTTGGTGTTATCGCTCTCACTCTCTCATACTGGTCACTGGAAGTTCAACATGGCACCTCACGGCAAAGAACTCTCTGAGGATCTGAAAAAAAGAATTGTTGCTCTACATAAAGATGGCCTAGGCTATAAGATTGCCAAGGCCCTAAAACTGAGCTGCAGCATGGTGGCCAAGACCATACAGCGGTTTAACAGGACAGGTTCCACTCAGAACAGGCCTCACCATGGTCAACCAAAGAAGTTGAGTACACGTTCTCAGCGTCATATCCAGAGGTTGTCTTTGAGAAATAAAAGTATGAGTGCTGCCAGCATTGCTGCAGAGGTTGAAGGGGAGGGGGGTCAGCCTGTCAGTGCTCAGACCATACGCCGCACACTGCATCAAATTGGTCTGCCTGGCTGCCGTCTCAGAAGGAAGCCTCTTCTAAAGATGATGCACAACAAAGCCTGCAAACAGTTTGAAGACAAGCAGATTAAGGACCTGGATTACTGGAACCATGTCCTGGGGTCTGAGACCAAGATGAACTTATTTGGTTCAGATGGTGTCAAGCGTGTGTAGCGGCCACCAGGTGAGGAGTACAAAGGCAAGCATGGTGGTGGGAGTGTCATGGTCTGGGGCTGCATGAGTGATGCCAGCACTGGGGAGCTACAGTTCATTGAGGGAACCATGAATGCCAACATGTACTGTGACATACTGAAGCAGAGCATGTTCCCCTCCCTTCGGAGACTGGGCCGCAGGGCAGTATTCCAACATGATAACGACCCCAAACACACCTCCAAGACGACCACTGCCTTGCTAAAGAAGCTGAGGCTAAAGGTGATAGACTGGCCAAGCACGTCTCCAGACCTAAACCCTATTGAGTATCTGTGGGTCATCCTCAAACAGAAGGTGTAGGAGGGCAAGGTCTCTAACATTCAACAGCTCCGTGATGTGGTCATGAAGGAGTGGAAGAGGACTCCAGTGGCAACCTGTGAAGCAATGGTGTACTCCATGCCCAAGAGGGTTAAGGCAGTGCTGGAAAATGTAGTATTGTTTCTGACCACTAGATGGGGAAGCTCACAATGGAATCTGCACAATAATAGTAAAGCCATGTCAGTGGATTGCCTACGGTCTTTTCTATGCATGTCTCTGTAAATTCTCACGAGATGCAGCACTTTAGCAGACCTTATTGGGTTGGCAATTATACTATTATAATAATCTGAGAGCGAGATCCTATATTATCACTTTCTTATTCATGATTGGGGATTATAAGGTAGCCATTGCTAAGTATAAATGCTTTCCTCTCATTTTGCAATGTCACACCTTTTTTTTATGATAAAACTCATGGCACATAACTTTATGGCACTTGTGTGAACTCTACACGTACTTGGTATTTCATAAATCCTAGATGATTACACAAAAAACCCTTTTTCTCCACTTATGTGCAGGGGCCACTTTACCAGGTAAAGCGAGCCCACAGATTCTCTTTAAAAAGCAATGCAATGTATTCAGTTCAATCAATGAATTTGAATTCAACCAAAAACCTTGTAATGCTATTCAGTTACGTTGCAACCGTGCCACATGAAAGAAAGTTTCTCAGTTTAGCTTAGGCAAAGCATAGGCTGCCATTACCCACAGAAAATTCTAGCTTTCTGGCTGTCTCCAGCTTCAATACTTTTTAAATCGCTGACCTGCAGCAAGCTAAGTTGGAACGTTTTATTTGCTTACTTTTTTTAAAATGTGTGATTTGAGAAGCATTGAAACCTAATAACCAAGTTACCAGCATCTTCATAGGGAAGTCTTAATATTAAAGTATTTCAGTTGATAGCACCACATCTCAGAGAATAATAGAACAAAAAACACCTGAACAATGGGATTTTAAAGGTGCTGAATCCTCCTTAAGGAATAACATCTGAAAAAGTGATATAAAAATATATTTTTATTTCGATGTATTAAAAATAGCGTCTATGATAAAATAGACATAACATGCAAAAAATTAAGAACAGCAATCTCTATATTCAAAGCAAACTTCCCCTGCACCAAGATATTCCTCTATGATCATACATGTATACAGTCATGGATCCCTAATGGCATACACCATAACACATATTAGAGGAAAAGCGCTCTAAGAGCTACTTACACAGTGGGTGCAGTGGAAGGGTCTTCTGATGTCTTTGGTGTGCAGCTTCCTCTCTCCATCTTTGCTTGACATGCTGTCAATGAGATTTAGATGTTGAAGGCGGGTTGGATTCTTGTTGGTGGCTGTGTAACCCTTATTCCAGTATATTTTAGGAATACCATCTATATACCACCTATATTTTATAAAAGTAAGCTAAGGGGGTCCCATATAATTAGATTACTGACAATAGAAAATGGGATGAACTAGGACATAACACATATGCCTGGGTGACAAACCAAAGCCCTAAGGGCTTGAGAGGTATGGACTACAGAGAGGGAGATATCATTTTGCCCCTGTACAAATCATTAGTAAGATCTCATCTGGAATATGCAATTCAGTTTTGGGCACCAGTTCTGAAAAAGGATATCGGGGAACTGGAGAAAGTGCAGAGAAGGGCAACCAAACTGATAAGAGGCATGGAGGAGCTCAGCTATGAGAAAAGATTAGAGGAACTGAATTTATTCTCTCCTTGAGAAGAGGAGATCAAGGGGGATAGATCAACATGTATAAATATATAAGGGGTCCATATAGTGAGCTTAGTGTTGAGTTATTCACTTTACGGTCAACACAGAGGGCAAGGGGGCACTCTTTACGCCTAGAGGAAAAGAGATTTAATCTCCAAATACTGAAAGGTTTCTTCACAGTAAAAGCTGTGAAATAGACTCCCTCCAGAGGTGGTTCTGACCAGCTCAGTAGATTGCTTTAAGAAAGGCCTGGATTCTTTCCTAAATGTACATACCCTGTTTCCCCGAAAATAAGACCTAGCATGATTGTCGGTGATGGCTGCAATATAAGCCTTACCCCCCAAATAAGCCCTACCCTGTTTCCCCGAAAATAAGCCCTACCCTGAAAATAATACCTACAAGGACTTTAACTGGGGCTTATTTGGGGGGTAGGGCTTATATTGCAGCCATCACCGACAATCACGCTAGGTCTTATTTTCGGGGAAACAGGGTAATATAACTGGGTACTGACATTTATAGGTAAAGTTGATCCAGGGAAAATATGATTGCCTCTTGGGGGGATCAGGAAGAATTTTTTTTTTTTTTTTTTTTTTTCCCTGCTGTAGCAAATTGGATCATGCTTTGCTGGGGTTTTTTGCCTTCCTCTGGATCAACTGTGGGTATAGGATTGGGTATATGGGATTGTTTGATATTTATTATTATTTTTTTTTATTGTTGAACTAGATGGACTTGTGTCTTTTTTCAACCTGACTAACTATGTAATTAAGGAATTGTCTGTACTCTTAAATGTCTCTCAAGGGTTAATTTCCCATTTTTAACAGTGGCGTGCATTTAAGGGAAAATATATCTATTTGAAGAATTTCCGGAAAAATTAGGATGGTTTTACGCGATTTTCATTTTAGTATTATTATTATTATTATTATTATTATTATTCATTTTTTTTTCCCCCCACAACTTTTGTCTTGTAAGCACCCTGAAAGTTAAGCCACATACTGCTGATATCCTTAAATCGCTTCATAAAAAAATAGTTGGCACTGATCTATAATCTGTTAGGACAAAGGATTTGCATGTTCCGTGATTAAAAAGAGGGCTGGGATTAAAGAGAGGGAAATTAAGGACAAGCAAACCATTTTACTATTTGTATCCTGACATGTTTTGTTTTACTTTTAGGCTGCTTGCACAATGCAGTGCTTCTAAAATGTACTATGCATTAAAAAAAAGAATGGATGGTGCATTTTAAATGCATTTCATTACAATGCATTATGGTAAATAGCTGGTTGTTAAGGATCTGGTACCCAACAGCGTCTTTAACAACCAGTTGTTCAGGATGCTGTCGGGGGTTGTTAAGGTGTCGGAATCCGCCGGCATCCTTACAAACTAGTGATAATGCCTTCCCCTTCAGGCCAGCATGCTCCAGCTCCTCTTGTGTAGGAACAATGCTACCACCGCGGGGAGGAGGCGAAGAGACAGCAGGACAGCCAGGAGAATCAGATGTGAGGAGAGGGGGGCATCCGAACAGGAGTAGCTGGAGGGCTAATAAAGATTCCAGAACTCCCGCGCTCCCCCCGACAGGGAGTGGGGTATTTCAGCTATTCACTGATTTTTTTTTTTTTTTTTTTTTTTTTTTCCCCAAGGAAGGAAGCCGGCATGTGCCAGGTTAACATTTAGCTATTCACTGGTTAAGAATGCTGGCGAGTGTCCACCCCCTTAACAACCAGAATAGTGACCCCCCCCAAAAACACATCTAAAAACAAACCCTGGGTGCACTTTTCATTAATTTTTGGTGTGTTTCCTTCTGACTTCAATGGAAGGTTCATCTTTGGTGCGCTTTTTAAAACTGCACCAAAGATGCAGCATGTAAGACTTTGCAAACCTCAGCGCAAACACGGAGCAGCAATATGTCAAGTCTCATTGGATTTTAAGGGAAATCATTTTGATGCACCTTTGTCCTGCCTGAAAGGTGCATTTTAGTGTGGCAAAAGTACACATAGGGAAAGGGGTCTTGGATCTATCCATGTAAACGTTCTTCCAAATTGCTGTTGGTTACGCACATAAACTTCATATGTGTGTCCAGTATTTATATATCTGTTTAGTCATCTCTACAATTCCATGGGACAGCTTTCTGGGCAAGTGTTTTCTGCTTCAGTATGTTTATTAAAAGTTTTCCAAGAAATACACAAAATCAAACAAACTGTGACATCAAAGACATTGTAAGAGGCCCACAACGCAGGTGGAATGACAAAAAATTAATAGATCAAGGTAGGACGCCAAGACATCATTGACATTTACCAAGGATCAAAAGTAGAAGAATATCATCTCAACGTAGTAAAAAGTCACACTAGAGCATAGAGCATATAACAGCTGTACGTTGGGGACTCAGAAAATAGATAGTATCTCAACTTTCTCACAACCCGCTGGCTAGCTGACATAGGTCGTGGGTACACAAGATGCCCTATATAATAGCACTATCAGAGTAGCTATGTAGAATCAAAGAAGAGAAGGGAGGAAACAGGAAAAAGGAACAGAAGGTTCGTCCGAAGGCCCACTCCTCCTGCTCGCTCACTTCAACCAGCCAGAAGTTGGAGGTATTTAATCCAAGGGTCCCCAACGCGGTCAAATCTCGAAGACCGATCTTTCAGAATGCTGACCAGCTTTTTATTAAGCATGATCCACGTCCACTTCTGTTTCCTAACAGCTAGGTCTACTACTGGTCCCTTCCAGGCAGTCGCTATGGTGATTTTTTTTTCCCCAAGAAACATAAAATATTTTTGTGTCTGAGCATGTTTGGAAACTTTAGCGATAGGCCCATTAAGAAGAGCCACTCTGGGGTTTTTCATTATATTTACCATTGGCACTGAATAAATCAGGTCCACCAAGTATAGAACATTGTACCGGGTTGACCACACCACGAAAACAAGCGGAGGAGGTCTCCTGATACTGGAAAGCCTTTTCTATAGAATTTTCTTGACTCATTCGATTTTTCCTTTTTTAATTGTTCAGCTTGGGACTGGCATGCCGAATGGGCTTTACACACATACTGTGTATAGGGCCAGTTTAGAAGCTAAATAACCTATCGGGCTGTCTTTGGGATGTTGGAGGAAACTGGTGTACCCTGAAGGAACCCATATAAACTCAAACAAATATTCAAACCAAGGACCCCAGTGCCACAAGGCATAAGTGCTAACAAATAAGCCACTCAAAATAATAAAAAAACACTCTGAAGCTTAGCTTTTTATTTATTTATTTATTTATTTATTTATTTATTCTTTTATTTAGTATTTGTCAAAAAATGAAACTGCATACAGTACATTGATGTGTCCTTTGACATTTTTAGCGAATCCACTGACATTTCATCCTCTACCTATATGGTTGGTGGAGCTTTACATTGCTTTCTCTATTAATTTGTATTTCTTCTTGTAGTATCCGGGAGACAGTGTTGTCACAGGACAAGGCCGCATTAATGGAAGGCTGGTGTATGTTTTCAGCCAGGTAAATTCTATAGTATGTGGTGTGTAAGTTGTATATCCTAAACATGGAACCTGTTATGTGAGTAGAATCTGTTATATTTTTACAGGACTTTACTGTGTTTGGAGGCAGTTTGTCTGGAGCTCACGCACAGAAAGTCTGCAAGGTAAGTAAATTGTCCACAGTGTTAGGTCTTGTGTCTTATCTCTTGGACTTGGTCTGAAATATAATGCTCCAACTTTGCTACTTTTCTCTGCCCCCAGCTGGCCCAGTATGCAATCTGGTAAGGTATAGCTGTAATATGATGGAGGAGCCAACACAGTCTGCAATGCTTCTTGCAGCTTATAATTGATCCAGTCATGAAGTGGGGCACACAACTGTAAATTAGACATACAGCACGCTTGGAAGTCGCACCCTCTAAAGGGTCATTGGCAGGACATTGGCCATCCAGGAAAGTGAGAACTTGCACTTCATATTTGAAAGTGCAGTTGACAGATAAAGGAGATGTCAATTCGGCAGGACGTAGGGGGTTAGATTGTCAAATTCCAGGGATGCTGAGCAAAACTTTTTAGTGCAGTTTCTATGGAGATTGCAGAGGAGGACTGGTTAGTAGTAGTAGTGGTGGTGGTGGTGGTGGAGGGTTCCAAAGCATTATTACATTTGAGAAAATAGAAACTGTTGTAGGTTCTGAGCCTAATTAACAAAGAAATTGCTGTAGTTTTCGTTATGGAAAATTGCTAAAGATCCCCCGGTAACCAGGCAGACGGCTCACATGCCGCTCTTTACCTGTGCAGTGTACATACCACATGAACAAAGCCTGCATATATGTAGGGAAAATACATATTTGCTCAGCCTAGGAAGAAACAAAATGGCCTGGTCCACAGGTCAAAAGTTTCCATGACGCACTCTGATTTCGGGCACCCATTTTAATATAAATGACATTTATGTGAAGTGGCCATTACTGAACATTATTTTACTTTTAGAGATACTTCTTCAAACAGGACAATCGCTTAGAAGTGATCTTTAGTAATTTATTTTGCCATAGGAGAAATCATTCCATGTTTAAGACTTTTATACAGTGTGAGTGAGAGTAGGGGCTTGTGCTAGAACAGCACTTAGCAGTTATTTAAAGGGTGGACAGATGAAGTCTCTCTGGGAAGGATTTTATATTTCTTATGAGACATGAGTTTTTGCAATGGTCCTGGCATTTAAACATGAGTGCAAATTGAGCAATTTTATATTAAAGCTCAGGTCCTCTTCAAACTGAGCTTTTAGATTTGGGTTGCAGCAGTTGGGCTAAATAAAGATGTAACATCTGTTGTTTGTACTTTTTATCTTTCTGCTGAGCTCACTTCAGGGGTTTTATCACCCTCACTGAATTTAAAGCAGAACTCTGGGCACAAAATCTCTTATTTCAATATATTCCTCAAAAGATAGGGATTTTAATTCACTCTGTGTACGCAAAATTTCTTTGCAAACCCGGATAAACCTAGTAATAGACCGCAACACAAAACCGGTGAAGAGAGCATAGTTGTGGGAGGGACCCAGCAGGAGGTCCATAACGGGAGGGGGAGAGTGCAAAACCAGTCACCCTGCACAAGAATAGAGGGCAGAAGTGACTGTTCTTTCTTACAGGAAGCTTTCGCTTAACTTTTAGCTTTAACATGTACTAATTTATTTTGTATAATGCAAAAGGATTGTGAAGACTTATTTTGACTTTGTAATGGCTGCTACGAATAGTGGAGTCAGGAACTCTGTAGAGCGGGGATATGCAATTAGTGTACCTCCAGCTGTTGCAAAACTACAAGCCCCATCATGCCTCTGCCACTGGGTGTCATGCTTGTGGCTGTCAGAGTCTTGCTATGCCTTATGGGACTTGTAGTTCTGCAACAGCTGGAGGTTCGCTAATTGCATTGCCCTGCTGTAGAGTATGCCTTTCATTATAGTCCAATTGGGGTTAAAAGCAATATGATTTAACCTAGCATTGTACCCTAGAAATGTTAGAGTGAACTTGGGCTTTGGGTAGTGTTGGCTAGAAATTCAGTTGTCATCTTACACTTAATGGAAAATATAAGACTTGTTTGCACCCTTTCATGCTTCTCCTAGATCATGGACCAAGCTGTTCTGGTGGGAGCCCCGGTGATTGGACTTAATGACTCTGGAGGAGCTCGTATCCAGGAGGGTGTGGAGTCCTTGGCAGGCTATGCAGACATTTTTCTGGTATTGTGGTTGTGCTAACAGTTTAGTTTGACCGTCAGATTTACAACTTTTTTTGTTTTAAAAAAGTACATAATTGGCTAATTTTAGTTACAAGTAGAACTTAAGCTTTGCCTTTATTTTGGATAAAGTATGGGAGGGTTTTAGCTCCTGTGTCCCATTGGAGAGATTGCCCTTTTGCTTCTTGTCAATAGCCAAAACAGGAAGTGAGAGGAAATCCACCAGAACGAATGTTCCCACTGCAAACTTTGCTTTCTAGTTCTGTTCTGGTGAAAACGCAAAATGTATGATATCCTTTTACTTTAACATTTGGTAATGAAGGTTAACAGGACAAATAGAGAGGGTGACTCTCGCTAATGGGGACAGTCAGGGATCAAAACATAACAGGTATTCTAATCCCTCTGCATGTTATCCAAAAAAAAAATAGTCTTTCGTTAAACTATAAAAGGCCCTGTATTTTTACTGTATTCTGAGTGTTGCCTTTGCTGACTTAAAGGATAAGTTCATCTTTGGAACATGTTAGATTTTCCACCTGTTTTAGGGTGGAACAAGTAACATGTTCCAGCTTCTGCACCTTCACCTTGTGAATTTCTCCCCTGTGACAGCGGGTGAAACACTTTGAAAACAGCATGGCATGCAGAGCCCTGCCATCACACCGTGTCAATCATTCAGGCTGGGTTCACACTGGAGAATTCAGCTGCTCACAGCAGGAGTCCGGTACATCTCCATTCGCCATTTCAGGTCCGATTCTAGCCTGGATTTTGGCCTGAATTCGGACCTGAAACGGACCAAAAGACAAACGGGGCTCCTGTGCAATTCGCACTGGAGCTGCTGAGGAGATGTGTGAACCGGTTCCATAGAGAGAAAGTCACAAACTCCTGCTATGCAAATTGGATGCAGAGAAACTGTAAGGACATTGGTAAGCTCTCTTGTAGTTCATTGATCTTGCTCTCAAGTAACTTCCTCCCTGTATCAGAAGTACGGGCAGACAGCTATCCCGAGAGTCTGCAGGATCCTGGTATTGCATCCACGAACTACTGATCACGAGTGCAATGCTATGTAGGCTCCTTAGAAAAAAAAAAAAGTTAAAGGTATGTGGTGAATTGATTGCAGATCACCCTAAGAGCTAGCCCTTGCAAGGAGACTGTTATTATAAAGGGAAATATTGCGCTATGAAAATAACGGTAGCTGCTAGTACTTCAATTGACATAAATTATGCAAATATAACATATATAAAACCTAGTGCAGCACTGACAAACAAAAATATAGAGGTATATACACATATCATTTATTGGTCAAATTCAGTGAGCATACAATAATGAGTATTGAGTGAAAAAACAATGCGAAACCTTCATCAAAGTCAGCACTTCCAAATAGGTGTAAAAAAAAAAACAGTCCAATGTGTCAAAAACCAAGTAAAAGGGTCATGTAAGTTGACCAGACACGCCACCCAAGGAACAGTGAGTCAAAAAGGGATGACGTAAGTATTGAGTCAAATGAGCTGTTGTGATAAGCAATCGCTCATAAGAAGTCATGGTCCAACCATATATCCTGCATGGGGAACTCCATACATTCCAAAATGGAATCAGTGTGGGCGAAAAAACAGCATTCACAGGTCAGCCTCCCATCTCATGGACATATGTAAAAGAATACCAAGCATCCGCACATAGTGTAAAACAATTACTAAATTTTATTTAAAATTATATACTAAACACTTACAAGAATCTGGTGAAATGCAGCTCCGTTTGTAAACCTCCGTCATGGAAGTAATACAAGAGGAATCCTGGATATAAGCACGCAGCGACCTCACGGATGCAAGCTCCACCCGAGCTTTTATTCAAGAACACATTATTTCTTTGTAAACTTGCCTTATCTATCATGGAGAGAAGAGCGGGTGGAGTGGGAACTTTTGGCATCTTGTCAGCAGGGAAATAATAGTAAACAGAATTGGTTTTATAACCTACCTGAATTCAACTGTGGGCAGGTTTCCAGATCGGGGGGCTCTCATTTAGTTTTGATGGATACCCTTAGACAACTTGTAAAGTAATGTTTCTAAATGTAAAGTATAGTATGACAGTGCAGAAGAATAACAATTGAAATTGTGGCTCAAACAAATGCTAATGCACCATCCACATGAGTTGGCCTGTACCCCCCCCCCCCCCCTTGATATATGTAAAGATACACTTGTGTAGCATAGGTAGTTTATAAAATGTTCATAAAATTCCCATAGGAAGGGTGATGTATTTCAGTAGGAAGCTCCACCTGAGACGAGAACAAATCTATGAAATTACAAAAGAGGAACACCAGGGGGCGCCAGCTAAGCACAGCATCAATGGCCATTAAAAAGCCAAATGCAAACTTGCAGAAATATAATAAAAACAAAAGGGCTTATCTGCAGCCATGCCACATTGGATGGAAGCCGTCCACCAGAAGAGCCGCTTATGACAGCAAACGGCATTTTGTCAGTAAGGAAACCAAGTCCAAAGTTCCAGGAAGTGAGGAGAGCCACTGTGGGACACAAGGCAGGATGTGATGTCACACCTGGGGCGGGCTGGTGGCAGTGCAGAAGAATAACCAGTGATTCAAATGATTATTTATAACTGTAAAAAGAGAGACTGCTTTCTGATTATTATGGGACTGTCAGCAGTTCTGTTTCAGCTGCTCCTGTAATGGTTAAAGCACACTTTGCTTTGGGAATACGACAATTGTAGAGAGGAGGCAGGAATTATGTAGGAAGCTCTAACCCATGTCATCTGTTTTTAGAGGAATGTGCTGAGTTCTGGCGTCGTCCCTCAGATTTCTCTGATTATGGGTCCCTGTGCTGGAGGTGCTGTCTATTCCCCCGCCCTAACGGACTTTACATTCATGGTTAAGGTAAGAGTGTAATCCATAGCAGCAGGGTGTAGCTGCAACATGGTGGCCACTTACAGTAGTTAATAAAAAAGGTACTATGAAGGCCACACGCTACAAATACATGCAGTATCTTCCAGGACATACAAGATATGTTCCTGTGGACCAGTCTAACTTGTAACAATCCAAAAAGGAACAGTAAATATCAGCCATGAAAATCCCAAACAACTGGCTGGTGTGCCCACTGTTGTCTTAATGTACCCATAGACATGGGATAAGCAAGATTTGGTCTGACCATTTTTTAAGTTGTGTTTGGCAACAATCTCTTACCTATGGGAAATATTTTAGTGATTATAGCAAAATTGAATATGTACTCCCCTCGGTTTCAACTCTCTGTCTTCAGATTGTCCATTCACTGGTGTTTCTGCAGAGTAGCTGTTTTTTCTTTGATAAATAATCCCTTCTTTTGGGCTATAGAGACTTTTCAAGTTGCAGGTGTAGCCATAGCGGGACATGTGTGTAGGCATATGAGCGCGGAGCTGGTTATGTTATTTACAGCAACCAATTCTGTTATTCCCTTCATGCTTTAGAAATGGAAAAGGGTGATCTTATTGGTATCTATTTGTTTATCATTCTGTGGACCTCTCATGTCTATTTTAGCATAACAATGTGTGTTTCTCTTCCCAGGACACTTCCTACCTCTTCATTACTGGTCCAGATGTAGTGAAGTCAGTGACCAATGAGGATGTGACACAGGAAGACCTAGGAGGAGCCAAAACCCACACTGCCCTATCAGGTTATTGAAGCTTATTTAAAGTAACACCTTGATGATTGTGAATTTAACAATTGTGGGAAAATGCTTGTCAAATGCTTGGGAAAATGCTTATACGACCACAGCACCATGAACACAGCAGGTAGCTGCTGCTGCTTAAGGTGTTTGTTAACCCAAAAAAAAAAATCTTGTTCCTTTAAAGCATATTACACAGCACAGTGCTTGTGCTGTGTAATTTGGCCCTCTGTATCGCCTAAAAACCTGGCTAATCCTGCCTGGCTATACCCTCACCTTTTGTAAGCTGACCACGGTATATCATGGCTGCTGAGCCCTGACACCGTGGTCAGTTTACGTGCCTCCGTCAACCGCAGCTCTCCTGTCCCCCTCTGTCCTCTCTCCCCCCTCCCTCCATCCCTGCTCTGTGTCAGTGCCCACCCCCTCTTCTCCAGCTGCTAAAATTACTTTTATTGTCCTATATAATCCTCCTTGTTTCCTAATGAAAGGTGCTCCTGTCTCTGTGTTTTATAAAAAAAATGCCTTCTTTAACTGATTTCAGAGCTTCTCCCGGAGCTCACGTGACCGGCCAGGAGAATCTCGGCCCCGCCTGCTGCGTCTGTCAGATGGGGAGAGGAGAGAGCCGGCTGGTCACGTGAGCGCCGGAAGACGCTCTGAAATGAGGTACAGAAGGTATTATTTTTTTTTTTTTTTTTATAAAACGCAGAGACAGGAGCACCTGTCATTAGGAAACAAGGAGGATTCTATGAAGTTGTCAAAGTGGGTTAACAACCACTTTAAAGGATAAGTTCACTTTTTGCAAAAAAATGTGCATTTATTATTATTCACTTTTTTTTGGAGCCTTTAAAGCATTGCACCAGCGATCAGAAGATCGCTGGTGCTATGCAGGTCTCCAGCAGAGCCAGTGTATCTGCTTGCCCGTACATCCCGTAGGGGTAAGCAGATACAATCTGACAGGAAGCATGAGTGAACTACCATGGTGCTCCACAGCGCCGTAGTAGTTCATTGAAAACTACAAGCAGACAGCTGCAAAGGCTGCCGGACCTTGTTATTTTTCTATGCCCAAAGCCCTGTCAACCAGTGACACAGCCGAGTGTGCAGAGCCCCGCTCGGCCACATTTAAAAAAAAAAATTGTGACAGCTAGCGAGGAGGGAGAAAAACCCCCGCTAGCTATCACAGCAGGGATCGGGGAGGTGCGGGGGGCTGGTTTGTTCGTTACATCCATATTCAGGGTGTAACATGTTACGAAAGGTGAATTTATTCTTTAACCGTCCAGTGGCGCCATATATAGACATTTACAGATGTATATTTCTGCTACTACTTTTAGAGAAAATCTAGGCAACATGTAAAACCATCCAATCAATTTTGAATACTCTTAAGTACCTATGATAAACAAAAATTCCACTGTATTTATTATCGTCTGGGCTTGCTTACTAGGATTGGAGTGTCAAGGTCACAATTGTAGGCAACAACCAGTCACTAGCATGACACTGGAAGAGGCATTTGATCTAATTTGATGCAAATTTTTCTTTTTTCTTTGCAGGGGTGGCTCATCGAGCTTTTGAAAATGACATAGATGCCTTGTTAAACCTGCGGGAATTCTTTAACTATCTTCCGCTAAGCAACAAGGATGCAGCACCAGTCAGGGAGTGTCATGACCCAAGGTAAGCTGTTTGGGAGGAATTAACAGAGTGGTGCAAAGAGCTTAAAAAACAGAGCTCCTGTCTGTGTCATTGCAGATGAGTCCTGCTGAATGCTCTATGGGCAGCATAACAAATAGGAAGCGCAAATACATGTGTATTTTGAATAGGCCTCAATGTTATCTAAATATTTACAGTACATGCCTACAGTGAGCAAAAAAACCCATAAACCATGCGCTTACTCAAAATAAAAATAAGCAGCTAACACAACAAATAGAAATTTTGCTAGAAATCTTATACAACCAAGTGTAGCGCAAATATGTGATGCAAAAATATAAAGAATGAATGATGCAATGACACATGCAATAAAGAAAAAAATTCAAAAATTAGTGTTGCATGTTAGTGAATGTCCATATTAAATACACAAAAAGTCCATCATAGTATAAACCCTTAAGGTCACTATGTGTATCGACAAATAAATAGTGACAAGACTGTTCCAAAATTGAATAAAGGCGTGCGATAAACAAAATTGTTGCGATAATGATGAACACCAAAATATATGATCGTGGAAACCTTCGAGTAAAATCTGATATGTGTTGATATACACTTGTGCAAAACCACCACCCGAATGACTGGAGGCTTACCAGAAAGTTGGGACCCACAGAGCTTATGCTGTATTGGTCAAACAGGCTTAAGTTGCTCACTGGCAGTGGAGGTAGGACACCAAGGGCGGACAGAAGGTGGAATCCTAGCGGTTCTTTCCCAGGGGCATCTTCTCCATATAGAAGCTTAGGCGTCCTCGGACATAACCCACATGAAATGAAGAGGGGGCTTGTGTCAAGAAAATGCACGGCAACGTACGTCATGCTTGTGTTACCATTCGATTGCATCTGTGTGTTTTCGAATGCATGTCAACTTGAAAAATCTTTCATGTTGTGATTGCTGCCTACGTTGCCGTGCATTTTCGTGACCCAAGCCCCCTCTTTTGTTTGCCCACTGACAAAGAAATGACCAGTCTATAATTTTAATGGTAGGTTTATTTTAACAGTGAGAGATAGAATAACCACAACAAAATCCAGAAAACCGCATTTCAAAAAAAGTTATAAATTGATTTGCATCTTAATGAGTAAAATAAGTATTTGACCCCTTTGCAAAATATGACTTAGTACTTGGTGGCAAAACCCTTGTTGGCAATCACAGAGGTGAGACTTTTCTTGTAGTTGGCCACCAGGTTTGCACAAATCTTGGAAGACATTTTGTCCCGCTCCTGTTTGCATATTCTCCCCAAGTAATTGAGTTTGACATTTGGTAAATCGATTCTTCAGCTCCCTCCACATATTTTCTATAGGATTAAGGTTTGGAAACTGTCTAGGCCACTCACTCCAGGACCTTTTTAATGTGCTTCTTCTTGAGCCACTCATTTGTTGCCCTGGCCGTGTGTTTTGGGTCATTGTCATGCTGGAATACCCATCTGTGACCCATTTTCAAAACCTTGGCTGAGGGAAGGAGATTCTCACCCAAGATTTAATGTTAAATGGCCCCATCCATTGTTCCTTTGATGCGGTGAAGTTGTCCTGTCCCCTTAGCAGAAAAACACCCCCCAAAGCATAATTTTTGACGGTGGGGATGGTGTTCTTGGGGGTCATAGGCAGTATTCCTCCTCCTCCAAACATGGCGAGTTGAGTTGATACCAAAGAGCTTGATTTTAGTCTCCTCTGACCACAACACTTTCACCCAGTTGTCCTCTGAATCATTCAGATGTTCATTAGCAAACTTCAGGCGGACCTGTACATGTGCTTTCTTGAGCAGGGGGACCTTGTGGGCGCTGCAGGATTTCAATCCTTCACGGCATAGTGTGTTACCAATTGCTTTCTAGGTGACTATGGTCCCAGCTACCTTGAGATCATTCACAAGATTCTTCCGTGTAGTTCTGGGCTGATTCCTCACCATTCTCATAATCATTGCAACTCCACAAGGTGAGATATTGCATAAAGCCCCAGACCGAGGGAGATTGACAGTAATTTTGTGTTTCTTCCATTTGCGAATAATCGCACCAACTGTTGTCATCCTCTCACCAAGCTGCTTGGAGATGGTCTTGTAGCCCATTCCAGCTTTGTGTATGTCTACAATCCTGTCCGTGACATTCTTGGACAGCTCTTTGGTCTTGGCCATTGTGGAGAGATTGGAATCTGATTGCTTCTGTGGACAGGTGTCTTTTATACAGGTAACAGTTGAGATGAAGAGCACTCCCTTTAAGAGATTGCTCCTCATCTCAGCTCGTTACCTGAATAGAAGACACCTTGGAGGCAGAAATCTTGCTGATTGATAGGGGATCAAATACTTATTTCACTCATTAAAATGCAAATCGATTTTAACTTTTTTTAAATGCGTTTTTCTGGATATTTTTGTTGTTCTGTCTCTCACTGTTAAAACAAACCTACCATTAAAATTAAATAATAGACTGATCATTTCTTTGTCAGTGGGCAAATGTACAAAATCGGCAGGGGATCAAATACTTTATTCCCTCACTGTATAAAAAATATGTAATCCATTGCAGAGAATACCATAGCGTAGCATAATCAAGTGTTTGCTAGTATTGTTTTTAAGTCCTGACATTCTGCTGAAGAAAACTGGCTTTTAGAAGATGTAGTAGTTCAATTACAATGCAGTGATTTTTTGTTTGTATTACAGTGACCGTCTTGTACCTGGATTAGACACCATAGTTCCCATGGAGTCCACTAAAGCCTATGACATGTTGGATATCGTTCATTCGGTAATACTGAGCCAGTGAGCCAGGAAACACTTTGTTATCATCAGAAAAAGCCAGCCAGCCAGCTCCTTGGGATAGGATTGTTAAATCATTCATCATACATGTCCTACTTTTGTGTATGGTGGTGTAGAGGTTTTGGAATGGTGACCTGCTATGTTGTCTTGCTTTGTTGGGGCCCTGAGTGTATCTAACCAGGGGACAGTTTGTAAGAAAGTGTTTTTTTTTTTTTTATTATTGTGCATGTGGCAATGTTCTGAGTACTAGTTTATTTCCTCTCTTCAGAGTTAAGGGACCTTGCTTTTGGAGCATATTAGAAGCATATTTGCATAACAAGTTTTTTTGCAACACACAGACAAGTGTAATATTTGCCCAGATAATGTCTTAATGAAAAAATTCTATATAATCCATATTAGATACTGACAAAAAGCAGTAATGGTCCTTGTACACAATTATCTTTTAAGTTTCAACTGCGTTAGATGTTTGTATGGGCTAGTGACATTTGTTTTTTCTTTTTCCAGATTGTTGACGAGCAAGACTTCTTTGAGATTATGCCCAACTATGCCAAAAATATTATTGTGGGCTTTGCCAGGATGAATGGCGGGACAGTTGGCATTGTTGGAAACCAGCCAAAAGTGGCATCAGGTGCTGGATATGTGTACATTTTAAACAACTTCAGACTAGTTGAAAATCGGGAGAAAATATCTACATATGAATAATCGTTTGCCTCTTCTCCTTGTACTAGCATATCAGTTTGGGTGTAGAGCTTGACACTGTGAACATTTTTGTGCTCACCCCTCCACCACATCCCACTGTCAGGACAGCTTCTATAGAGCCAGTTAGGTGGGCTCATTCTGTATTTCAGCCAGTGAATGAAAGGGCTCGTTCACAGGGGCGGTCCGCCCGATGGACTCCGCTTTGCTTAGCGGGGGATCGATCCGGTGGATGATGGGTCCGTCTCTGCTCACTGTGCAGAGACGGACCTGTCAGAGTCCCGCTCTCCTCAGTGGGGAGATCGGATGAAAACGGATCGCCTGTCCGTTTTTCATCCGATCCGATCTGCCAGACGGATTGAAAATGGGGTCGCCATCCATCTGGATTTTACAGACAGGATTGGGTCAGATATTGGCGGATGTCAGCGGACATGTCATCGCTGATATCCGCCGCTCCATAGAAATTAATGGAGCGTCCGATCAGGTCCATCTGAAAAACCGATAGGCGGACCTGATCGGAAAGCCCGTGTGAAAAGGGCCAAAGATTTTTTTTTTTTTTTTTTGGTGCTGTGAAAGTGCTTGAATTGCATGGGCGGAGGTCCTAAATAACAATATAAGCAAACGCACCTTGCTTAAAGGGGTTGTCCCTTTTTGTTTTTTCACCCTAATGCATCCTATGCATTAAGGTGAAAAAACTTCTGGGAGTGACCCCCCCCCCCCCCCCGATTTAATTACCTAAGCCCCTTCATTCACTCGGCAGAGATGCGCTCACCCTCTCTGCACAGGGTCGCGGCTCTTGATTGGATAGATTGATAGCAGTGCAGCCATTGGCTCCCACTGCTGTCAATCAAATCCAATGACATGGGGGTGGGGCTGAGTCCGGCATTCGTGTCTGTAGGCGTAAATGTTGGACTCGAGAGCGCGCCCGCAAGGTAACCCCCTGGGAGAGCACTTCCCCTAGGGGGTTATCTGATAAGAAGAGGAGCCACCGAGGGACCCCAGAAGTCGAGGATCGGGCCACTCTGTGCAAAATGAGCTGCACAGTGGAGGTAAGTATGACATGTTTGTTATTTAAAAGAAAGAAAAAAAAAAAAAGATGAAGCCTTACAATCACTTTAAGTCAGCCATACATGGATTGAAATTTAGCCAGTTAAGCAGGGACTGTATGTATGGACTAGCTGGTCAATCTGGCAGTCGACTTGTATACAACCAGCCTGTTTTTTTCCGAACTATCAGCCACCAGCTATAGCCGCCAACACTAATCATTGTATTTTGCTGGCTAAGAAGTCGCCCCAAGTGCAGAATACAATGACTCAGCAGGAAGGATTCCCCCCATCCACCTTGAATGTGTGGATGGGGGAATGGGCTTATTTTTTTATCCTTCAACCCGCTGGTTAAAGGAAAAAACATGAATCCTGTAAGTCCTGCCTTAATGGGATGTTGAGGAATTAAATGTAGTGGAAGCAATCACAACAAAAGACTGTGGGACTTGTAAGAGTAATGGGCCGTACACACGATAGGATTTTCCGACAACAAATGTTGGATGTGAGCTTGTTGTCGGAAAGTCCGACCGTGTGTATGCTCCATAGAACATTTGTTGGCGGAATTTCCGCCAACAAATGTTTGAGAGCAGGTTCTCAAATTTTCCGACACATTCCGATCGTGTGTACACAATTCCGATGCACAAAAGTCCACGTATGCTCGGAATCGTGCAGAAGAGCTGCACTGGCTATTGAACTTAATTTTTCTCGGCTCATTGTACGTGTTGTACGTCACCGTGTTCTTGACGTTTGGAATTTCCGACAACATTTGTGTGACCGTGTGTATGCAAGACAAGTTTGAGCCAACATTGCTTGGGAAAAAAAATCCACGGTTTTGTTGTTGGAAAATCTTATCGTGGTGTACATTCTGGTCAGGTCTGTTGTGTAGTAAGCAATTACAACACTAACAAGTCCTTGAGTTCTGTATAGAGAGTGGTAGAATGACCAAAAAAACACACATACAATGTACATCCTTCATTTTACAGTGACCTGCTGCTGATTCATGGGAAAGAATTCTTTGTGCAATCTAAAAACAAGCAGCTCTTACTTGATTTAAAAAAACAAAACAAAAAAAACGAAACTTAATGCAGAAAATGTTGTACAACTTGATGGTTTAATGTCCAGATTTAGAGTTTCCCTACAATGCAGGTGGAGACTTATCAGAATAACTACCGTATATACTCGAGTATAAGTCGTTCAGAGTATAAGTCGAGGCCCTAATTTACTACAAAAAAAATGGGAAAAACTTATTGACCCGAGTATAAGACGAGGGTGAGAAATGCACAGCTACTGTAAGTGGAAAAGAGGGTCAACAATGCCCATTTGCAGCATCACTGTGCCCATTTGCATGCCTCACTGTGCCCATTTGCAGCCATAGGTCCCCTGAACTTCAAACTCAGTAGTTAAGGGTTCCTAGATGCCCCCTAGCTGCAGCCAAAATTTGGGGTCTCTGAACCCAAAGGGTCCTGAAATGTTATTGCTGCAGATGGACACAGTTGACCGAATTTGGGGCCCCGTATCTCGGGGCCACTTAGTGCTAGGAACCCCAAATTTGGTGTGCAAACCCAGTGGAACTAGCACCATAACATTTCCAAAGCTGGGGTTTCTAGCACCAAGTGGCCCTGAGATATGGGGGTTCGGTTCAGAAAATGTCAAGCACTTTTCTTCAGCAGAGAATGACCTTTTCCGAACCGATTTTGGGGCAACTTGGTGCTAGGAACTTCATCTTTGGATATGTTGTGGTACCAGTTCCACTGGGTTTGCACACCAATTTGGGGTTCCTAGCACCAAGTGGCCCTGAGATACGGGGCCCCAAAGTCGGTTCGGAAAATGAAATTTTTTGCTGCAGAAAAGTGCTTGACTCAAGTATAAGTCGAGGGGGGCACTTTCAGCACAAAAAAATGTGCTGAAAAATTCGACTTATACTCGAGTATATACGGTATCTCCTTATAGGTCCGTTACCAAAATTGGTCTTCTAAAAGAGAAGGAGACTGTAACCAGAATTACCATCTTCTTTATTTTTTTCTTCCCGTCTTCTTTCCCAAAGGCTGTTTGGACATCAATTCATCTGTTAAGGGAGCTCGTTTTGTAAGATTCTGTGATGCCTTCAATATACCCATTATCACATTTGTTGATGTACCAGGATTTTTGCCAGGTAATGTTTCAGCACTTTAACTTTCTGATAAATACAGGATTGTGAAAATGTTTTAGGTAGGTGTAAAAAAAAAAATGCTGTAAATTAAGAATGCTTTTAGAAATAGAAGTGTTAATAGTTTATTTTTTATCAATTAACACATAGGAAAGTAAATGAACAGAAGAGAAATCCAAATCAATATTTTGTGTGACCACCCTTCAAAACAGCATTAGCCTCCCTGGCGGTTTTCCCGAGTGTGGCTCGGGGTTAAAATTCAGGACCATTAGCGGTAACCCCGAGCCACACTCGGGATTGCATCGCAGTATCCTGGTGCCTCCTTACTTACCTTGTCCCCGGGATCCTGCGATGTCCCCCGCAGTGTCCGAGGGCTGTGTCCTCCTCCGAAGCCTCTCTGTGCCAGGCTCCGTTCCCTGCGAGCGTCGCGACGCACGGGGGCGGAGCCTGGCGGCAAATTCAAAAAAATGTAAAAATCATAACACATACAGTACTGTAATCTTACAGATTACAGTACTGTATGAAATGATTTCACATCCCATTTGTCCCCAGTGCTCTGGCCCATGACCTGCATGCAGTTTTATATTGTATATACTGTTCTTTCTGCCTGGAAACTGGAGATTGTCCATAGCAACCAAAAAGTGTCCCTTTACGTCAAAAATGGCTTTAGACCAGCTAGAAAACAGCGATAGTAAATTAGAACACTTGCAGAATTGAGCGATAGTGAATCGTGTGGAAATTTATTTTTTTACTATTTATTTTTATTTTTTTTAATTATTATTTTTTTTTTATTATATTATAATTTATGTTTTTGTGTTTCAAACTTTATCATACCCGGGATATCTACTAGACTCTTGTTTGGACAGATTTAAGTGTGTTATTGTTAAGAATTACAGACCTACAATATAAAACGCCAAATTTCAATGCAAAATAATTGTACCGCTTTCAGCACCTAAAATCAGAAAGAATCATACCGCCAGGGAGGTTAATTCTTCTAGGTACACTTGTACAAAGTTTTTGAAGGAACGCGGCAGGTAGGTTGTTCCAAACACCTTGGAGACCTAACCACAAATCTGCGGATGTAGGCTGCCTCAATTTACTCTGTCTCTTCATGTAATCCCAGACAGACTTGATGATGAGATCAGGGCTCTGTGAGGGCCAAACCATTACTTCCAGAACTCCTTGTTTTTCTTTACACTTGAGATAATTCTTAATGACATTGGCTGTATGTTTGGGGTCGTTGTCCTGCTGCAGAATAACTTTGGGGTCCAATCACATGCCTCCCTGATGGTATAGCATGATGGATAAGTATCTCCCTGTATTTCTCAGCATTGAGGACACCATTTATCCTGACCAAATCTCCAACTCCATTTGCAGAAATGAAGCCCCATACTTGCAAGGAACCTCCACCATGCTTCACTGTTGCCTGCCGACACTCATTATTATACCTCTCTCCAGCCCTTCGGAGAACAAACTGCCTCCTGCTACAGCCAAATATTTTAGAATTTGACTCATCAGTCCAGAGCACCTTCTGCCATTTTTGAGTTGAGTCCCTAAGCCTTGTTTCCAGTCAGAGGTATGGCTTTTTGGCTTCCATTCTTCCATGTAGACCACTTCACCTGACAGTAGATGGGTGTACCTGGGTCCCACTGGTTTCCACCACTTCTGTGCTGTTGGCACTGCTGGACAGCCTCCAGTTTCGAAGGGAAGTAAGCATGTGTCTGTCTTCTGCTGCGTTGTTTCCTTGGCCGACCACTGCGTCTGCGGTCCTCGATGTTGCCTGTTTCTTTGTGCTTCTTCAAAAGAGCTTGAACAGCACATCTTGAAACCTCAGTCTGTTTGAAATCTTTTCCTGACAGAAAACTTGCTGTTGCAGTATAACTACCTTGTCTTTTGTTGCTGTATTGCCATAGTGTATGACCCGTGACATGAAACTGTTTTCCACAACCTCACCTTAGTAGCAGAGTTTGGCTGTTCCTAACCCAGTTTTAAGCCTCCTACACAGCTGTTTGAATTAATAACTGTGTTTTAACTTACATATGATATTGATGCTCATTAAGACGTGCTTGATCTAATTGGTTAATCATACACCTGACTCTGATCATACAGGATCCCTCACTTTGTGCAAGTGTACAAAGTGTGCAAGCCAAAGGGTAGTTGCACCAAATATTGATTTAAAATTTTTCTTCTGTTCGCTTACTTTGCATTTTGTAAATTAATTTTTATCAACAATTAAAATATATATATATTTTTGAAAGCAATGTTACTTTACAGCATTTCTTTACACTTGCCCAAAATGTTTGGACAGTCCTGTATGTCAAGACCCTAAACCAGGCATGTCCAAAGTCTGGCCCGTGGGCCAATTGCAGCCTGCGTTCCAGTTTAATACGCCCCCCCCTGGTGATTTGGATATATATATCTTTTGTGGCCTCTAGGGCCACAAAAGATATATACTGTATTTATTGGCACTGCCTCGGAGGGGGCGGGACGAGTGCCATCAGATTACATAAAGGAGAATCTCCTGTTTACTGGGCTGCGTCTGTAATAGGAAGTCCCGTCTCCTGGGCTGCCATTGGACGGCTGTTCTGTCAATCATAGGAGGCGGGACTTTGTATTAAAGAGGCCACAGAGTAAACAGGAGATTCTCCTGTATGTAATCTGTCCGCGCTTGTCCCTGTCCCCTCCGAGGCTGCAGATAGGCATCGATCAGGCTGCACTGATGGCAAATGGTAAACCTGCATTCATGGCACATGTTACATAGTAGGTGAGGTTGAAAAAAGACACAAGTCCAACCTATGTGTGTGATTATATGTCAGTATTACATTGTATATCCCTGTATGTTGTCGTTCAGGTGCTTATCTAATAGTTTTTTGAAACTATCGATGTCCCCCGCTGAGACCACCGCCTGTGGAAGGGAATTTCACATCCTTGCCCCTCTTACAGTAAAGAACCCTCTACATAGTTTAAGGTTAAACCTTCTTAGCAAGGTCCCGCCCCCCTAGACCGGCTCGTGTGATAGTAGATTAAATCACTGTTCCACCTATCACAGGAGCCGGTCTAGGGGGGAGGGACCTTGCTACAGTGCCGCCGAACACAAACCTGGCTCTATGACACACACCATGGTGAGTCTGTATTGATGATGGGCGCAGTGAGGCTACATTTATGGGGCACAGTGATCGGTATTTATGGGCACGGTGATCAGTATTTATGGGCACAGCGTGGCTATATTTTTATTATCAGTACATCCTTCCTGAGGACTGGTACCCAAAACTGGACAGCATACTCCAGGTGTGAGGCTGCAAAAGATATATATATATATATATATATATATATATATATATATATATATATATATATATATATATATATATATATATATATATATCTCTATATCTCTCAATAACATGCCCGGGCTCATCTCCACCACACACAGTCACAAAGGCAAGAGAATTCTTGTTGGCCAGTGTGCTCGGATGAACACACTTAGACCGAATTTTGATGGTTCATAGAATGTCAGGCAAAATGGTCGGTCCTCACGCATGTTCACTTAATCAAATCTGGCCCTCTTTGAAAAAAGTTTGGACGCCCCTGCACTAAACATTTAGGGGTTTACTCTTAATCAATTAGGTTAGTATAGTGTCAAGCAGAGTTTATTGGCTGCTGCAGGAAAGTTCCCATGTAGCCATGTGTCTTTTGTGCACATTGGCATATTTGTTGTCAGACCTCCAATACACATCTTTGCAGAGCTTGAAATAGTAATGGCTATGCTGGATTACGAGAATGTCTGTCTATACCAGGGGTGTCCAAACTTTTTTCAAAGAGGGCCAGGTTTGATGAAGTGAACATGCGTGAGGGCCGACCATTTTGCCTGACATTCTTTGAACCATTAAAATTTGGTCTGTGTGTTCGAGCACCTAAACACTACCCAACAAGAATTCTCTTGCCTTTGAGGCTGTGTGTGAGTAAAGAGATGAGCTTGGGTGTGTTATTTGGCTATACGGTATTTAACTTTAAGAGGGAAGTTTAAAAAAACTTAAATTTTAAATAAAGAACTGTGAAGCAAAATAAGGGTCAGTGCCCACCTGCAGCCTCACAAGTGCCATGAATGCATCCCTACCACTGCCAGGAATGCAGCACCCACCATTGCCATCAGTGCAGCTTGATTGATGCCCATTCATCTGCAGCCTTGGAGGGGATAGGAAGGGGGGCAGGACGAGCGGCAAAAGATTACATACAGGAAAAACTCCTGTTTTCTCGGCAGCCTCTTTAATACAAAGTCCCACCTCTCTTTAAGGACAGAACAGTCGCCCAATGGCAGTGCTAGAGATGGGACTTCCTATTACAGAGGCCACCATGTAAACAGGAAGTTCTCCTGTGTGTACGGCACTTGTCCCGCCTCCTCCCTGTCCCCTCCAAGGCAGCCAGCATGTATATCTTTTGTGGCCCCGGCGCTGGGAGGTCATTGGGGGCCACAAAAGATATATATGTCCAAATACCCAGGCTGGCCGTTCAAAACCGGAAGGCGGGCCGTGATTGGCCCGCGGGCCAGACTTTGGACATGCCTGGTCTAATACATTATGTTTGCATTTGAATTGCTACACTGTGTTTGTAAAAGAAGTGAAACCCTTACAGCAGGGATATGCAATTAGCGGACCTCCAGCTGTTGCAGAACTACAAAAACCATGAGGCATAGCAAGACTCTGACAGCCACAAGCATGACACCCAGAGGCATGATGGGACTTGTAGTTTTGCAACAGCTGGAGGTCTGCTAATTGCATATCCCTGCCTTTCAGGTTACCTACTTCAGAAATATTGGTAATTTGGCTTCTGTTTTATTTAATTTTAATTATTATCTTTGCCTTTTGACCAGGCACTGCTCAGGAGTATGGAGGCATTATCCGGCATGGAGCAAAACTTTTGTTTGCCTTTGCTGAAGCTACCGTCCCCAAGATCACAATCATTACTAGAAAGGTGAGGACAAAAAACTGTGAACAGGATGATGAGCCCTAATGACGTACCTCTGTGACCCATTAGTATATAAGGGCTATACTTATTATTAACAGGAAGCCTGCTGTGTGGAGGAAATTGACTTTCCTCAAAACATCCACAGGGAAGGCAACTAAGGGGGTGACCATTAACCACTTGCCGACCAGCCGCCGTCGTTATAGGAAGGCAGGTTGGCTCTCCTGTGCGAATCCCTGTACGGTGGCTTGCGCAGTTGCGGGTGCGCTCACGCTGTGGGAGCGTGCCTGTGGGTCAAGCGGACTCGATGACCGCCGGCGACCTGCCAGTGTTAACAAGCGGATCCCCGTTCTGACAGGGGGACATGTCAGATCTTCTGTTCCCAGTGAACTCTGTCACGGCCCAGTGAGCTGCCCCCCGCCCTACAGGTAGAACACACCTAACCTCTTGATCACCTTCTAGTGTTAACCCCTCCTTGCCAGTGTCATTTTTACATTGATCAGTGCATTTTTATAGCACTGATCAATGTAGTAATGTCACTGGTTCCCAAAAAGTGTCATTTGGGCTCAGATTTGTTCGCCGTAATGTCGCAGTCCTGCTAAAAATCACAGATCGCCGCCATTACTAGTAAAAACAATAAAAAAAAAAAAAAGTCCCTAAATCTATCCCATAGTTTGTAGACGTGATAACTTTTGCACAAACCAGTCAATCTCCTATTGCGATTCTTTCTTTCTTTCTTTCTTTCTTTCTTTCTTTCTTTCTTTCTTTCTTTCTTTCTTTCTTTCTTTCTTTCTTTCTTTCTTTCTTTCTTTCTTTCTTTCTTTCTTTCTTTCTTTCTTTCTTTCTTTCTTTCTTTCTTTCTTTCTTTCTTTCTTTCTTTCTTTCTCCAAAAATACGTAGAAGAATATATATCGGCCTAAAATGATGAAGAAATTGTTTGTTTTTTTTTATTATTGCAAAAAGTAAAAAAAAAAAAATTTTTTTTTTTTTTTTTTCAAGAATTGGTGGTTTTTGTTTGTTTATATCGCAAAAAATAAAAACCGCAGAGGTGATCAAATACCACCAAAAGAAAGCTCTATTTGTGGGGAAAAAAGGACGTCAATTTTGTTTGGGTACAGCTTGGCACTACTGCACAATTGTCTGTTAAAGCGACACAGTTCGGTATCGCAAAAAATGGCCTGGTCATTAAGGGGGCAAATCCTTCCGGGGCTTAAGTGGTTAAAGGGCTAATGTCTCCAAATCATTTTGCCATAGAAAACAGCTGGCTATCAAACTACAAAAGCTTTTGGCTTGCTGAAAAATTATTTTTGCAATAGCAACTGTTTCTGAGAATCAGTTGCTTTTCACTATCCAATTGTTGAATGCAGTTTTCAAAAAGTTAATACTGCAAGCTTTTAGGGCTTGTTCACACCAGTTGTTGATCAGCAGCCTCAGCACAAGGGCACTAAGAAAACTGTTCTCATGTACCCTGTTCACATCATACTACAAGTGCATTGCATAAAAATGCAATACAACACGTTTCAGCACACCTCAGCATATCGCAATGCACCGCTGTGCATAGTTAGTGCTGGTTAAAGGAAAAGTGCACAAAATGCCTCTTATCTTTGTTTTGCTTTTGCTCTAACCTAAACGTCCTCTCTCTTCAACAGATGCATACTTACTAAGTAAAATAAAAATAAAAACAGACTTGTATTGTACACTGTCCTACTTAAATAAAGCTTAAAAAAAAAAAAAAGCAGTGTGATGCACTGATACAATGCACACCAGCATATCCATTATGCACACCCATTGAACATTCTCTCTTAACCATTTCAATACTGGGCACTATCACCCCCTTCCTGCCCAGATCAATTTTCAGCTTTCATGCTGTCGCACTTTGAATGACAATTGCTCAGTCATGCTACACTGTACCCATATGAAAATTTAATACTGATTGGACCCTGGGCAAACATTTTCTTGCCCCATCCCCCCCCCCAATGCAATCATTACCGCTCACTGACTGGGTACTAGAGGTTACAGCAAACATTATGGCTCACTGATTGTTTGCTAGAGGTTACAGCACATGACTTCTGCTTGTTGATTGGTTGCTAGATATTACTGTACATCAATACTTCTCACTGGTTGCTAGAGGTTACTGGGTATCCTTACCACTCACGAAGGATTTGCTAGAGGTTACTGCACATTATTACTGCTTACTAATTGGTTGCTAGAGGTTACTGAAAATCCTTTACTGCTCAATGATTGCTTGCAAGAGGTTAGTGCACATCATTACTGCTCACTGATTGGTTGATAAAGGTTACAGCACATCATCTCCTCACTGCCTGCACACCATTGACTGGGGAGGTGAGGGGACCCATTAATAGACAGAAAACTCCAATGTAACTGGGATTCACATTCACCGCTAATGTAATGGGGATTTACACTGACCACTAATGTAATAGGAGCATTCACAGGAACCAATAATGTAAGGAGGGATTTAAACTGACCACCAATGTAAGGGGGACATTTACACTGGCCACTAGTGTGAATGAAAAGAGTGTACACCAAGCCCCAATGTAATGATTAGATTTACACTGACCACTAATGTAACTGAGACTTTGAGCCTGCATTCACATTTGTGTGTGTCAGGAACGCATGCAAAATTGCTTTTCTGATACCACAGAAACGTGCTGCCCTTTAGCAGATACACAGCAGTGCCATTAATTGGTAATGACACCCTCACTGCTGAGATGTGCGTATTCACTGGCACCAAAATTTAGGGTGCTGTGGCACCATGTTGTTTTGAAGAAGAGCTGAGCCGCATTAGTAACAACTTCACGCTGAGATATTGGGACACAGCATGTGACTAAAATATCAAGGGACAAGGGAATTTGAACTGGGAAAGTTGGCAAGTATGAGGCAACTGCTTTGGGCCCCACAACAATGATGGGGCCCAGGGCAGATGCCCCTTTTGCCCTGCCTTAAAGACGGCCCTGTTTTAATCACCTCTGGCTTTTTAAAATTTTTTTTGTTAAACAAAAAAAGACCGAAAATTTGGAAGAAAAAAAAGTTTGTTTCTTATTTAGCAAATAAGTATTTATCTCCTTCATTGATGTGTCCTGATTATCAGTGTTAAGGTCCCCTGTCACACTTGCTCTTTACGCTGTGACAACACGTGAGATAAGGAATGCCGATAACTGGCAAGTTTGTTCACATTTCATCAGCTGTGATTGGACACAGCTGATCACATGGTTAAGGGACACTGTGATTGGACAGAAGGATACAGTGATCAAAGTGCGCCCCAGCGGGTGGGTAGGGGGGTGTGGTTCTGGGAATACGACCATGGACACCCTCCCAGAACTGGGCAACTGCACTGTAGCCGTCTTTCAGCTATAGCGTGGTTAATTACAGTTCTGGTGACAACTCCAAATTTTGGATTTGCTTTTATCTGCTAGAGCAAGTGAATCGCCCCAGTGGGTACACAGACAAGCATGGAGATTGTCAAGAAGTTCTGACCCTTTCCTACTTTATCCAACACTAAAGTTTGGGCTTTTTTTGGATACACTTTTTTTAGCCTTTTGTTACCAATCATCATTTTTTTTTTTCAATGGATTGAACCTGAATGTTTAATAACTATTGGTTATAATCAGGAAGAAGTGTGATATTACAACTGCCTGTGTAGTTTAACGTTGGTGGGTTTCATGCTGTAATGTTTGTACTTTTTACAACTAAGACCTATCCTGCCTTTAATAAACTGTACTTCTACTTTCTTCACCTACGTATCTCCCCAACACGTAATACCTTTTGTATCACTTGACCCTTCCATTTGGGTCTTAAGCTCTAATAAGCAGGGCCCTCTTGAATTCCTCCTGTATTGAAACTGTAATGTCTGCCTCCATTTTGTAAAGCTCTGCACAAATATTGGTGCCATATAAAAACTGTATATTATTAATAATAATGATTGAGCCAACATTTTCTTGTTTGTTATCAGGCATATGGTGGTGCCTATGATGTCATGAGCTCAAAGCATCTGAGAGGTGATGTCAACTATGCCTGGCCCACAGCCGAGGTTGCCGTTATGGGGGCAAAGGTAAATCCAGATCATTGTAAATAGAAAATGGCAACAAGCTTAAGGCTGCATTCACACCTGAGTGTTTTCAGCTCAAAAAACGCCTGAAAAACACCCAACAAGCAAAATCCCATTCATTTCACTGAGCGTTTTGTCACCTGATGCAAAACGCCTGGAAAAACACTCTAAGCTCAGAAAAGAATATGAGCTTCTTTGCAGCAGATTACAGGCGTTTTTCTGCCTCTTACATTGGTGACCTGAACAAAATCGCAGTAAAAACGACTTTGAAACGCTCACGTGTGACTGCAGCCTAAAGGAAATCAACATTGGCCAAAATACTGTATTGGTCTGTCATTGCCAACCTCTCCCTCTGAAAATACTTGTTTTCTGGCTATAATGCTTATTGAAATTGCTTGAGTACTTTTTAAAGTCACTGATCTGAATGCTTGTTTCTGGTCAGTGTGTCAAAATAATTGAAGCCAAAGATAGCTGGGCATGTAGCATTTTAGAAGGAGGTCAACAATGGCAGCCTGCATATTTCTACAGGTTTCCTTTTTAAGCCATAAAATTATCTAGCTGGTTACAAATGGATTGTGGAATAAATATATGTCCCTAGGCTACCCCCCTTTAACCTTGGTCACGGAATCCCTGCCTAGACTTAGGAGGAGTCGCTGGGCTGGACTTTCCCAGTTGATCTGCAATATCCCCTCCAAGATAGACCGGCACTGGGTATGTCTGCAGAATGTTCTATTTTTATAGGTACAAACTAACATATGTACCAAGGTATACAAGTGTGTGTATAAATAATCTTTTGTAAAACAATGCCTGTAGGCATCCTCTTTTTCCAGTGAAGATTGTAATCAAATTAATTTCTTTAAGGGAAAGCATTCAAAAAAACAGTTAGTAAAAAATGTAAAGCTATGTCACAATTTCAGCAAGTGAACCTGTACTTTGCCTGTGTATGGCAAAGGTGAGGTGTTCTTTAACAACGGCCCCAACAACAGGGTATACTTTCCCTTTGCTCACCTTGCTGACTTGGCCTCCAGAAGTGTCATCCCTGTTTAAGCTTCAAGTCACAACTTCTCCTTACCCCCATAGGACATTGTTGGGTGCTCAAGCAGGCAATTGCCAAGCACCAGCAAAATCACATAGTGGGGTGAGTCACCAACTGCCCCATACCTGCAAGTATTGGGTGGAGCAGCATTGGAGCAAAGGAAGGGTAGACATAACCTATTGATGGGATAAGCCAATAACGCAAACTTGTTGTTTTTGTTATGCTTGGGCAACACACAGGTTTACTTTAAATACAACGAAGATAGAACTAGATCACGACCATCAATTTATATTCCAAAAAAGCAATGAAAAACCAACACTAGAGAAGAAAATTGAGAATTCTAATGATTGTTCTAGCCTAAGCCAATGAAAACATGAAATGCTGAATCCTTCTACATCAGTTTACATCAATTTGTACATCTGTATCACTATACATCCTTTATATATTTATTTTTTCGCTTAATGGAAAAATCGATGGACAAAAGTATGAACAAAAAAAATGTTTTTTTTGCCTAACAAATATAAACATAATATATAATTTTTTTTTTTTTTTTTGCTTTTCTGTGGACATAAACGGATTTGGATGTAAAGAGACTTATGTCTCTTTACATCCATTTGCTCATAGACATACATTGTTGTTCAGACTGGATCCCTCTGAAAAGCTGACAGACATATCCACGCTGGACACCCATGTGAAAGGGCCCCAAGTTTATAATGTGTAACTGCAATAGAATTTTTCTTCAGTGTCAGTTGGTGATATAAAGCTGATGCTTTCCATCTCCTGCAGGGGGCTGTACAGATCATATTCAGAGGAAAACAGAACCAGGCTGAGGCAGAGGCAGAATATGTGGAGAAGTTTGCCAACCCTTTTCCTGCAGCAGTCAGAGGTAAGGTTTCTGCGAGACCAGTTCAGTATAACTTGTGACAGAAATATCAACAATTAAAGTGGTAGTAAACGCTCGTTGTGTAATTTTACCTACAGGTAAATTAATAATAAAGCTTACCTGTAGGTAAAATGAATATCTCCTAAATGTGCACCATTTTTAGGAGGTATTCTAGCGAGCAGCAGCCTGTGATGTCACCGACGGTACAGCATACCTGTGCCATTCCTTCAGAGCTGTATGCCGCGCTGTGACGCGAGTCCCCCTGTCAAAATACAAAAACCTAGCTTAAAGTATTAAAGCTACTGAATCAACATGACGGCCAGGCAAGTAGCATTTCCAGAGCTCCGTCTTATTTCTCAGCGCAGTTTACCTTTTTTAGTTAGATCAGTGGTGAATAAATTAAGTGAAATTCTGTTACTAGATTGGAATTTCCACACCTTTTTTTAAAGAGTGTATTTATTTCACTGTATGTATTTTGTTTCTGTAAAGTAATGACTGGCCTGACTGACTTGTTTTGGACAGGATTTGTTGATGACATCATCCAGCCTTCTACTACTCGCATGCGCATCTGCCGTGACCTTGAAGTACTTGCAAGTAAAAGACAAGTAAATCCATGGAAGAAACATGCAAATGTCCCTCTGTGAGGTGAATCTGTGTTACAACACAGTGCATTCCTGTCTGGGAAATGACAAAACACAGACTGGTTTGTGTCAAACTGGAAAAGCAAACCCTACAACTGTTTTCTATGGACAAGGAGATGTGATTTCCTGCAGACTACAGCTAATGTAAAATGTCTGCCATATAAAATCCTCAAAATACAAAGAAAACTTGACTTGATTTTAACAATAATTATTGCTGTCTGCTGTCACAGCCGGGACATTGATTTTAAGGATAATAAACCATTATAATTACCATCATTGCTGGGATCAGAATATTATGGAGTTTTGAATGTTGCCAATGTTCTCTGCTCTGTTTCTGTTCATGTGTACAATGGGAATCTGTCTGGATGACAGCTTGGGAGCATGCAGTTTCATAAACAGGTCAGCAATGGCAACTCGCTTATTTACCCTACAGGGCAATGCTTGGCTCCTTCTTCTTTCTAGTGACTGCAAACAGTTGATATTTGACATGAACATATCTACATTGCTGTGTGGAGGGCATACAGCACCATAGATATAGTTACATAGTAGGTGAGGTTGAAAAAAGACACAAGTCCATCAAGTCCAACCTATGTGTGTGATTATGTGTCAGTATAACATTATATATCCCTGTATGTTGTGGTCATTCAGGTGATTATCTAATAGTTTCTTGAAGCTATCAATGCTCCCCGCTATAGATATGCGTGACACTGAAAATACTAGAACCATCCTGGTTTAGAAATGCTTGTCTAGACCTTGTGCACCTTTCCTTTAGTTATAAATTTCAATAGCTGTCAGTTTCTGGTTTGTTATATTTGGAGCAGAAATATGCTGTGGGTTCTTCAGGGCTGTTAATGTGCCTCTAGGAAAGGGGGGGGGGGGGTTAGTGGTAAGTAAGCCTGTCAATTTATTGATTGCTGTATATAATTACCAGTTTCGTCACTAGTTTTAGAGCTAGGGTTGGCTTTGAATATATTTCAAAATGTATGCAAACTCACTGTTTTTAGGACAAATGTTATAATTTTATTAGGTTTTCTATGCTATCCAGCTGCATGGAGTGCTAGGGAATTTTTGTATTGAGCAGCTGTCTCGTTTTGCTAAATTGGGGGAAAAAAAGATGAATGAAAGCAAGGTAAAAAAAAAAAATTGATCAACACTAATTTTCCAACTTGTGTATCACATCATTTTGGTGTAGTGAAATTGAAACTATTAAGTTCCATCAGTATACAGATAAAATATGGCTTCCATCCCTAGTCTCTTAAACATTGCTTTTGAACTAACTAGGAGCCACTGACTGAAACAGCTTACCAGGGAACCCATGGGACATGGTGTTGAAGCCCAGGTGTACAATGAAAGGGCTTCTACATGCCATTTTTTTTTTTTTTTTTAATAGAAATCTGTAGGCATGGTCTTCAAAGTCAATGTCAGCATCAGGATAAAGACAGCTGTCCGCCCACCCACAGTTTAATATAGTTTACCAGGACCTGTAGCCAATCGGGTGTTGGAGTACACTAGCATACAGGGAAATATTCAACATTTTGTGCAGGGGGGTTTTACTGACTGGATGCAGATCCTAGAATGTCCCTGACGAGGTCTTGAGGCTAGAATGAATAGGGAGTCCATTTTCCTGAAAGAAGCTGTAGCTTTTGATATCACCTTAGGAAGGAAGGATGGCCTTGGGCAGAAGACTACCTTGTCTTTGTGACGGATAAAGAATGGGGCCTTACAAGAAAGGACTGCTGGATCAGACATGTAACAGATGTGATGGCAACCAAGAAGGCTACTATTTGAGAAAGATCATCTAAGGGAATTTCCATGATGGGTTTAATGAGTGGTTTGAGCAGAGAGAACCAGATTAAGATCCCAAGGAAGCACAGGGTGGTGCAAGGGGGGCTTGATACAAAGTACTCCTTGGAGCAAGGTTTTGACAAGGAAGCGTAAGGCCAGAGGTTTTTTTAGAAAAGAAGGTTGAAACCTGTTCTTTGAGAGTGCTTAGGACCAAGTTCTGGTCAAGCCGAGATTGTAAAAAGGCTAGAATATGAGGCATGGAGTATGCGCTAGATTTGAAGTGCTGTGTTACACTAGGCAAACAAAAATTTCCAGAAATAATAGTGGATCTTTCTGGAAGTGGATTTTCTTGCTTTTAGCAGAGTGGGGATGACAGACTTGGGGAGTCCTTTATGCTTAAGACCTGGGCTTCAACAGCCACGCCATTAAAACTAGAGACTGAAAAGCAAGATGTAATAGGGGCCTTTGTGGCAGCAGGTCTGGTCTGTTAAGACTGCAAGGAGACAACCCCTGGCATCTTCCTAAGTATGTTTGGGTATCAGGTTCTTGTGAGCCAGTTTGTGCAATGAGAATTACCAGTTTCTTCTCTTGCTCTATTTTGTGGAGCAGTCTAGGCAGAATTCACACTGGAGGAAAGGCATAGATTAGTCTGAGCAGAAAGTTTGGAATGCCTCATCCCTGATACACTAATACCAAAAGTATTAGGACGCATGCCTTTACATGAACTTTAATGGCAACCCAGTCTTAGTCTGTAGGGTTCAATATTGAGTTATCCCACCCTTTGCAGCTATAACGGCTTCAACTCTTCTGGGAAGGCAGTGCACAAGGTTTAGGGGTGTCTATGGGAATGTTTGACCATTCTTCCAGAAGCGCATTTTTGAGGTCAGGCACTGATGTGGAGGAGAAGGCCAGGTTCACATTCTCTGTTCCAATTCATCCCAAAGGGGTTCTATCATGGTTGAGGTGAGGACAGTCACTGTGCACTGGTACGCAGACATGTTGGAACAGGAAGGGACCATCCCCAAACTGTTCCCACAAAGTTGGGAGCATGAAATTGTCCAAAATGTCTTGGTATACTGACGCCTTAAGAGTTCCCTTCACTGGAATTAAGGGGCCAAGCCCAACCCCAGAAAAACAACCCCACACCATAATCCCCCTCCACCAAATGATTTGGACCAGTACACAAAGCAAGGTCCATAAAGACATGGATGAGCGAGTTTGGGGTGGAGGAACTTGACTGACCTGCACAGAGTCCTAAACTCAACCCAAATAAAACACATTTGGGATGAATTAGCGCAGAGGCTGCTTCTGGAAGAATGGTCAGCTGTTGAAGCTGTTATAGCTGCAAAGGGTGGGCCAACTCAATGATAAACCCTACAGACTAAGACTGGGATGCCATTAAAGTTCATGTGCGTGTAAAGGCAGACATCCCAATACTTTAGGTAATATAGTATAAATCAGGCTGAAGATGTCAGGATGAAAGGCTCATTCCCCATAATCTAGGCAGTGATGGTTGAGATAATCTGCTTTCTAGTTGTCTATCTCTGTTGGGATGTGGATAGCAGAGATCACTGGAATGTATGGAAAACAAGTGTATAGGCGCTGCAACCTTCCTACATTAAAGCTCTGACTGGTGCTCAGACCTTGAGGCTGCTGACACCTCCAATGTACCAGAATAAGGAAAGAGATGGTCGGCACTCAGGCTGATATCCAAAATGGTATTTCTTTATTAAATACATGCACAAAACTGTAAAGCAGCCTACCTGTTTCGGACGCTAGTCCTTAGTCATGGCTGGTAAAGTAATAATACTTAAATAGTCTATGACAAAGGTCACATGAGTAACCAACACAGGTAAATTAAAAATGCAAAAGGGAAAACACGGCATGACTCCATGCAATGGAACACATCACAAAAAGTAGACATGAAAAACCAGGCATATAAAAAGTGACCCACACTAGCATGCTTAGTTTGTATTTTTTCCAAAATGGAACATCATAAAAATAATGGGTGCTACATAAGGATGATATTGCCTAGATACGAAATTAATAATTAATATATAATATATATATATATATATATATATATATATATATATATATATATATATATATATAATCTCATTTTGTAAACGCATGAAAAGCCTGGCATATAAAAAGCAATCCACAATAACATACATAATTAGTATTATTTCAAAACAGAACATCATTATGTCAGTGGATGCTTCATAAAGAGGACAATACCTGGACATAAAAAAATAAAAAAAACACAACAAAACAAACTTTTTTTTACATATAAAAAGCGCCCCACAGTAGCATGTGTGGTTTATAAGCCCAACATGACGTGCAATGAAACACATCATAGAAAATATAGAGGTAGGAAAAGCCTGGCATATAAAAAGCAGCCCACAATAACATGCATGGGCTTATAAACCATGCATGCTACTGTGGGTAGCTTTTTATATGTAAAAAAATGTTTGTTCTTGTTGTGTTTTTTTAAATTTGATATTTTCTATTTTTTTTTTTATGTCCAGGTAGTGTCATCTTTATGAAGCATCCACTGACATAATGATGTTCTGTTTTGAGATAATACTAATTATATATGTTATTGTGGATTGTTTTTTATATGCAAGGCTTTTCATATGTTTAATAAAAAAAAAAAAAAAAAATATTATATATATATATATATATATATATATATATATATTATTATTTTGCAATATCATCGTTATGTAGCACCCACTATTTTTATGATGTTCCATTTTGGAAAAAAATACAAACTAAGCATGCTATTATGGGTCACTTTTTTTATATGCCTGGTTTTTCATATGTCTACTTTTTGTGATGTGTTCCATTGCACAGAGTCATGCCGTTTCCCCTTTTGCATTTTTAGTTCACCTGTGTTGGTTAATCATGTGACCTTTTGTATATACTATTTAAGTGTTACTTATTTTGTTTTTTTTATCAGCCATTACTATGAACTAACATCTGAAACGCGTAGGCTGTTTTACAGCTTTGTACATGTATTTAAAAAGAAATACCATTTTAGATGTCATCCTGAGTGCCGACCATCCCTTTCTTTATCACTGGAATGCATTCCTCTGTCCATGAGATTATCTGGATTCCTTCAAGGTTGCATGGCTCCTGGTATCTCGTTGGTGATTGATATAGGCCACAGCCATGGTGTTGCTCAATTGCACCATGATTGGATGTCCCTGTAGAAGGGGCATCCTGTGGTGAAGAGCCATCCTTATTGATCTGAGCTCCAGGATATTGATGGGGAGCATGACTTCCTCTTGTGCTGCAAGGGATTGGAACACTCCTCACTAACCTGAAACACTGGCATCTGTCATTATCACTATGATATAACAGAAATTACTTCACAATTATCAAGGCCAGGAGAAAAATCCAACCAGGCTACAGAATTCTTGGCCTGGCTGGACAGGAGCATAAATAGATTGAGAGAAGGAGCATACTTTTTCCATGCCAACAGAATTTTGTGTTGGTGAGTTCTGGCATGAAATTGGATGAATTTGACAGCCTTCAAGAAGGTCAAAACGAGGCCCAGAACTCTCATGGAGAATGTCACAGAGGGGAATCCTTTGATCTTAAGACCCAAGTGTGAGCTCTGAGAGAGGACAGATTGTTCTCAGGAAGGAAGACTTTTGATTGGACTGTATATAGAATCAGGGATGGGTATTCCAGGCAAAGCGAAGCCTAGGGAGCAGTATTTTTTAAAGTGTATCATCCAATTGTAAGCTCCGAGCTACTGAATGGTCTTGTGGATGTTTGCAGACAGGTGAAAGAGAAATTAGTCCTTTAGATCATCTACATAACCTCTGTTCTGAGAAGGCCCAGGTGGGGTTAAGAATACCCTGGGAGCAGAAGATAGGCCAAAGGGCAGTGCGACAAACGGAAAATTATTGTCTTCTTCTGTAAAGCGTAGAAAGTGCTAATGAGAAGGATAAAAGCGGATATGAGGACAGGCATCTTGAGTGTCTATGGATGCCAAGTATTCTCCTCGTCTCAGAGAGGCAATCACTGACCCTGTGTTCTCCATACAAAATTTGTGAATTTAAAAGTGATTGGGATCCTAGGTCCAAGATAGGATGAATATCTGTGGGGTTTTAGTACCATGAACAGGTTTAAATAGAAGCATTTGAACCTGTCATCTAGGAGGTACTAAAACAATTACTCCCTAGGACAAGAGCTGGTTCAGGACATTCTGTAAATCTGACTTTCTTTTGGTAAGTTTTCATTATTGAAAAGAAGAATGCAGTGAGGGTATAAAGTTTTGAACTCTCTTTGTTACACCTTTGGAATCACTGACTAAACCCACAGCTCTGGGACATCTGTCATCTAGCGATAGGCAAACTGTAAAAGAAGTCCCCCCCCCCAATCTTAGGAGTGAGAGCGCCCCTTCATTGAAAAGAAAACTTTGGTGAAGACTTGGTTGCCTATGTGGGCCAAGTCTTAAAGGAGGGCTGAACTTGGGCTTGAAAATGGAAATAAAGTGGAAATACTGCGCCAACCTCAGATATGAGCAGCCAACACAACAATCAGACTAATTGTAATGTGAAATGTAAAACAAAAGTGTAGTGCTAGTGATGTATATATTACACAAAAACCTAACCAGAATGGAAATCTGGAGGTGGATGGTGCTATAGATATAATAATATAACACTCTATGCTTAGAGTGTATGAGAGTTACAATATTGCAATAAAGAAATAAGTGAAGTGAATCAAAAGTGAAACTTTAAATGTGCGACCATAGGCGTGATCTCAAAACACATGTAATCGCCAAAGCTTAATAGATGGATGTATATTCAAAAAAATGTAATAAACTCAGATTGTGTGCGACACAAAAAGTATAAATACAAACTGTGATAATAGTGCCATAAACTCAAAAATGGACAAAAACTTAAAAATATGTGCTAACATTTTGCACATTTGCTCTAAAAAGGGTATATATGAGCTGCTGGATGTTGCATACAAACGCAATCAACTACTCGATGCCAATCCAAAATTGCATAAACTTAAATGGTAAAAAAAAGGGAAGTGACAATAATATGTAACAATCCCATACATATATCCCTATGAGTGTAAAACAAAACTACTGAATAGTGTACATATGATTCAAATAAATCATAGAAATACTGGGGTATATTTCAAATATATGGTATATCACACTGTTTGAGATTTTAGAACAAACTGCGGAAAAATAAAAATACACCACCCCTAGAAATGAGGGCAAATGAGAGTCCGCGTTTATATATGACAAACGTTCATGCAAGTAAATGCAAAACAGTAGATATATTTTCCATTTCTGGGTTGCCTCTTGATGTGTTCTATGATTTTGAGTGGACACCCAAAAAAATACTTTTAATTTCAAAGAATGGAGAAGAGGATGAAGTACTCTTACCGGAACTGATGGACTCAAGGGCCGGTGGCGGCGAGTCAAACGAGCTTGTACCACTCTCACTCACACCTCTCCCTCCCCCCCCCCCCCCCCCACTCACACCCAATCCATACCAAAACATTTCTCTATTCTCCCTTACAACCTTAAATTCACCCCATCCACTCCCTTCATTAAATATTAGCAACATACATTATCAGAATCTTGACAGTACAGAAGGCCTATTAAGTAGGAAAAACCAAGAGCTTCAAAATCATAATTTAAATCATAAGAAAAATACAGGAAAAAAGAAAGAAGAAAGAGAAAAGAGAAGGAAGAAGGGAAAAGTCCGTGAAATGAGGCCATGAACCTTTACTACTATAGTATAATATATGTTATATAATTCAACATTCAAGCTACCACGGCAATAGTACTTGGTTGTCAAAGGTATGTGGTATAATATAGTCAATCCAGGGTTGCCACGTTTTCTCAAATTTTGGGATCGTGTCCATTTCAATAGCTATCATTTTGGCATGGGACATGGTGTTATTCATTTTAACTAACACTTCATTTATGATCAAATTAGATGATTTCCAAGCTACGCCGGAGGCTCTTTACCAAGATCGGTGGAGCGGTGTGTCAGGCTGCGATGCGTGCCGCCGCATGTTATCCTGCTGGACATCATATGACGCCCAGTCAGGATAACTGAACCACCGCCCGTCTGTCATCTGCTATGGGCTGGGCGTGAAGTGGTTAACATATCGTTAAATGCTTCTGCAAGCATAGGATGATAGCACTATATGTTCGATAGCACAAAGCTGAATAACAGTCTGGACACGGTCTCTTATTTAATTTTAATTCTTTGATAGCTTCTGCTACATCATTTACAGTAATGTGATTAAGAAGAGTAATGTGGAATATTAATTTGTGAGAAAAAGTAGTCTGCTTCTTTAGTATCAAATGTATTTGTTTCTGTATATAGATCTTTTAAATGAGATTTACATTTTTGTACTATTTTTTGTGTATTACTAGTATATATATATATATATATATATATATATTATTGGCCAATTTAAGTTTAATAGGTTTAAAAGATTTATTAATGGATTTTAATGCCTTGGCCAATAATGTACCATGTTTGTTAGATTTTACGTAGAAATTATGTTTAGTTCTATGAATTATTTTATCAGCTGAATTATTGAGAAAAAGATCATATTCTATACGTGCTTTCTCTAAACGAGTTTTTGCAGAAGAAGTGGGATTAGTTTGGAATGACTGAAATGCTGAATTAAATTCAGTCTCTAATTGTTTTGCTAGAGTTCTACTTTCACGTTTTAGAATACCTGTTTGTTGTTTACCTTCGCTTTTCTCGGGGAGACCTAGTACCCTTATATTTTTCCTGCATGATCTATTTTCCATATCATCTATTTTATGGATGCACATATTTAGCTGTCCTTGCATCAATTGGACCGCTTGTTTTATTGGGTTTATATCGTCTTCTATTTGACCAAGTCTCCCCTCAAGGGCTGTTGTTCGTGTGGATACCTCCTGTATATCATGTCTTACTAATAATACATCTTCTCTAATATGTTTAAGCTGATCAAATAATTCATTCAAAGATGACTTACAGTTGTTGATTGCCATAAGGATCTCTTTCAAAGATGGTTCTTTCTTGGATGCCAGGGATAATACAGACATACTTTCCTCTGCTCCTATGGATGCTCCTTGCACAGTTTCCAGGGCTGTGGATGGAACTATTTCTGGAGCAGCTGGTGCTATTGTTACTGGTACTGTTGTTGCTGCTAGTGCGGTTTGCTGGTTTCCCCGTTTTTGTTGCTGTCTTTATTGACACATCTGCCATTGAACCTTGGCTTTTCCTCCCCACTGAGTGGGGAGATTCCTACACCCCTGGTAGCATGAGCTCTCACCCTAAAGGGAGGAGCTTTATGTTTCAGACCGTGGGCCTGAATGACCAATTGACGGACCCAGTTGGCAATGGATGCTTTAGAGGCCTGCCCCTTCTTGGGTCCTTTTGGTAAAAAAAAAAAGAAAAAAAAAAAAGTCCGATCCTCGGATCTCCGCAGATCTAGACAAATAAACCTTCACTGCCTGGACAACGTCCAAGCAGTCGTCTCTTCTGCAGAATGAGGCTGAGGATGCCATTTTCTGGCTTCACACCAAGCAATATAAGTCTTCCAGACCTTATGATAAATCTTCATAGTGATAGCTTTTCTAGCATTCACTAGAGTTGACACCACTGGTCCCGAGATGCCACGATCCTTTAACACCCTGGCTTCAATAACCATGCCGTCAAATTTAGAGACTGTAAATTGGGGTGGAATATAGGACCTTGAGACAGTAGATCGGGGTGACGTGGAAGCCTCCATGGCCTGTTTATTGTCTCACAATCTCCAGCAACCAGGGCCTTCTGGGCCAGGCTGGTGCCACCAGAATGACTGGAATCCCCGCTCTCCGAATCCTGCGCAACAAATGTGGAAGGAGAGGGATTGGAGGGAAAGCATAAACCAGGGAGTACTGGCTCCATGGAACTATCAGAGCATCTGCTCCAATTGCCAGAGGATCTCTTGTTCGAGACACAAACTGCTGTAGCTTGTTGTTGAACCTGGATGCCAGTAGGTCAACCTCTGGCCACCCCCAACGTTGGCAAATTTCCTGGAACACCTCTGGGTGTACGGATCATTCCCCTGGGCAGATCTGCTGGCGGCTAAGATAATCTGCTTTCCAGTTCTCTACTCCCGGGATATGAACTGCCGATATTATTGGCACATGTCCCTCTGCCCAGGCTAGTATGTAGTTCACCTGCTTCAGAGCTGAACGACTCCTGGTACCGCCTTGGTGGTTTATATAGGCCACTGCCGTGGCATTGTCGGACTGAACCCTGAGCCAGTCCTGAAGCTCCATCGTCCAGGATCGTAGGGCCAGACGTACTGCCCATAATTCTAGGACATTGATGGGCAGGGTCTGCTCTGTCCTTGACCATTTCCCCTGGGCGGTGAGCCCATCTAGGGTCGCTCCCCAGCCTGAGAGACTGGCATCTGTAGTCAGTACTTTCCAAGTTACAGGGAGAAAGGATTTTCCCTTTCGCAGGTTCTGATCCTGCAACCACCAGTTTAGGCTTAAGCATGCCTGAGGAGATAAGCATATTGGGAAATCCAGGGCTTTTCTTCCTCTGTTCCAAGCCAACAAGATGTCTTGTTGTAAAGGCCTGGAATGGAACTGGGCATAGGGCATTGCCTCGAAGGAGGATACCATCCTCCCTAGAAGACTCATACAGAGCTGAATGGAGGGTTGTCTGGTGCCCCTTATCTGATGCACCTGATCCTTCAGGGCACATATCCTTACGGGTGGCAAGAATACTCTTGCTTGGACCGCGTTTAGAATCAGACCTAAATATTTTAGACTTTGAGTTGGTCTCAAGGCTGACTTTTCTGCATTTATGATCCAGCCTAAGCTTTTCAAATACCTCACTGTGTATATTCTACTCTGTTCTAGACCCTGTACTTAGTGATCACTAAGCAGGTCATCCAGATACCCAAGCACCAGGATCCCTTGGGCCCTTAAAAGACCCAGTATTGGTGCTATGACCTTTGTGAACACCCGGGGAGCTGTAGCAAGCCGGAGGGGTAGAGCCGCAAACTGAAAAAGACGTTCCTCTACTGCAAAATGTAGGAACTTCTGATGAGGTTGAAAGCTAGGTACGTGTACGTACGCGTCCTTTAAAATTGATAGAGGCTAAAAAGTCTCTTTCTGGAGTGAGGTTACTACTGAGCGGACAGACTCCATCCGAAAGGATTGCATCAATAGATACTTGTTCAGGAACCTTAGGTCCAAAATGGGCCTTGTGTCCCCGTTTGATTTCTGAACCGTAAACAGGTTTGAGTAAAACCCTGTGCCCCTTTCGGATACCGGAACCTCTACAATCACTCCTTGATGCACTAGATGATGTAGTGCCTGAAGCAATAAGTTTCTTTTTGGAGGATCCGAGGGAACACTGGATCTTAGAAACCTCTGGGAAGCACCCCAGTAACTCCAGCTTGTAACCGCGAGATAATTGAGGTGACCCACTTGTCCTGAATTGTTGTTTTCCAAATGTCCGCAAAGTGCAGCAGCCTTCCCCCCAAAAGGAGGGCTTGGTGCTGGGTTTAGAAGAATTTTGGACCCAGGGCCTTTTCTGGCCCTGGCCTTGCAGCTTGCCCCTGACGCTGAGACTTTTGAGGAAGCAGTTCCTGGGTTTTTAAACAAGAGACGTTTGGTGCTTTTCATCACAGGAAGTAGAGACCTCATCCCTCCGGAAATCTTTTGGATATATTTGTCCAAGTGATCATCGAATAAACGTTCCCCATGAAACGGGAAACCTGCCAGTAACTTTTTACAAGGAAGCTCGGCTGACCAGTTCTTAAGCCATAAAAGTCTGCGCATATGTACAGACAAGAGAGACAGACTACAAACCTGCTGTAGTGAATCCTTTAAAGCAGTGGTCATCAATAAGGATGAGCCAAACACCTCCCGGTTCGGTTCGCACCAGAACCTGCGAACGGACCGAAAGTTTGCACGAACTTTAGAACCCCATTAAAGTCTATGGGACAAGAACGTTCAAAATCAGAAGTGCTAATTTTAAAGGCTACTATACAAGTTACTGTCCTAAAAAGGGTTTGGGGACCTGGGTCCTGCCCCAGGGGACATGTATCAATGCAAAAAAAAGTTTGCAAAATGTCCATTTTTTCGGGAGCAGTGATTTTAATGATGCCTAAAGTGAAAAAAAAAGTGAAATATTCCTTTAAATATCGTACCTGGGGTGTGTCTATAGTATGCCTGTAAAGTGGCGCATGTTTCCCGTGCTTAGAACAGTCCCTGCACAAAATGACATTTTTAAAGGAATAAAAGTCATTTAAAACTGCTTGCGGCTTTAATGTAATGTCGGGTCCCGGCAATATGGATGAAAATCACTGAGACAAACGGCATGGGTACCCCCCAATCCATTACCAGGTCCTTTGGGTCTTGTATGGATATTAAGGGGAACCCCGCACCCAAATTTAAAAAAAGGAAAGGCGTGGGGCCCCCAGGCCCTATATACTCTGAACAGCAGTATGCAGGCGGTGCAAACAAGACAGGGACTTTAGGTTTGTTGTTAAGTTGAATCTGTTTGTAATTTTGAACTGGTACATAGCTCCAGCCAAAAAATCTACTTTTAAGGTTTTTGGAAAACAAAGGGAAGGGTTATCACCCCTGTAACATTTGTTTTGCTGTCTGTGCACCTCTTCAGAAGATTTCACCTCACTTTCTGTCCCAATGACAAATGTTTTTTTGAAAATTTGGGGTTTTTAGTGAAACAAGAAAAGGTGATAAAGCATTAGTGAAGAGGAGACACGTTTTTCCCATATTAACTCTTACAGGAGAGAATTTCCCTTCCTAGAGGTAGATTTCATCTCCTTCCGTTTGCAAGTAGGAGTCATTTGAAAGTAGGGGCCTACCCTATATACTCTGCAAAAATTGGGGCCTTAGGTGTTGGTGTTGCCACAACACTAAGTCCTGACAGTTACTCTTGTTGGGCGCTGGAACGGGCCCTGCTGTGAAATATTATATCAAGAATTGTAATTACATGCATCTGTTGAACAGGGGCAGAAATATTGGGCCTTTGGTGGTGGTGTTGCCACAACACTAAGTCCTCACAGTTACTCTTGGTGGGCGCTGGAACGGGCCCTGCTGTGAAATATTATATCAAGAATTGTAATTACATGCATCTGTTGAACAGGGGCAGAAATATTGGGCCTTTGGTGGTGGTGTTGCCACAACACTAAGTCCTCACAGTTACTCTTGGTGGGCGCAGGAATGGGCCCTGCTGTAAAATATTAGATCAAGAATTGTAATTACATGTCCCTGTTGAACAGGGGCAGAAAAATTGGGCCTTAGGCACTGGTGCCACAACACTGCAACCCCTCACAGATGCTATAGTTGGAGTGCAGGAATGAGTCCTGTTGCAAAGTATTGCATCAAAAATTGTAATTATACACCCCTGGTAAACAGGGGCTGAAAATTTGGGCCTTGGGCACTGGTGCCACAACACCGCAACCTCTCACAAATACTATAGTTGGAGCGCAGGAATGAGCCCTGCTGTAAAGTATTACATCAAAAATTGTAATTACACGCCCCTGTTAGACAGGGGCAGAAAAATTGGGCCTTGGCCACTGGTGACGGTGCCCAGAACCAAGAATGTTCTTACAAGCTATCAGCATGAACATTGAGGAGGAAGAGGATTGTGACTCAGCATAACAGGATAGTCCCTCAGCGTCAGCATAGGCAGTCTTGAAGGGTAGTCACTCAGCATCAGCATAGGCAGTCTTGAAGGGATCTCGCATTAAAAAAAATAAATAAATAAATTGGTTACATCAGCATCAGGTGCTTGGTAATTGGTGATCCAAGACTGATTATTTTTATGAAGGTCAGCCGATCGACCGATTCGGTGGACAGGCGCACCCTGTGATTGGTTACAAAGCCTCCAGCAGCACTGAATGTGCGTTCCGAAAGAACTGAATGCAGGACAGGCCAGTAGCTCAATTTCATACTGTGCAAGCTCTGGCCAGTGATCCATCCTCAAGACCCAGTAACCCCAAGGATTTTCGGTGGGAAAGGTGTTCAAGTCTGATCTTGCCCCTAGGTCAGTGTTTCTCAACTCCAGTCCTCAAGGCGCCCCAACAGGTCATGTTTTCAGGATTTCCCTCAAATGACACAGCTGTGGTATTTACTAAGGCAGTGAAACTGATCAAATCACCTGTGCAAAATAATGGTGAGCCTGAAAACATGACCTGTTGGGGCGCCTTGAGGACTGGAGTTGAGAAACACTGCCCTAGGTAATCCTGCACCAAGTGAATCAGACGCTGGCGATGGTTGCTGGAACCGATCAGACCTTGGGGCTGCGGACTAAAAAATTGTCTGAACGCATCGGTCAGACAGCCACCTTCTCCACTGCTCCTTCTGTGACTGACCGAAGCCTCAGCAACACGTTGTCCACGAGGACCAGGAAATTGTAACCTCTCAGGCTCTGGAAACGCATTGCACAAACCTTTCTGCAAGGCCTCCCGAAGACGTTTCATCCTCTGCAACGGCAAGATAAGGTCCGCAACCTTACCCTTGTAACGTTGATCAAGGAGGGTTGCCAGGCAGTAATCATCCCTCCCCTTGATACCACGAATACGAGGATCCTTCCGCAGGCTTTGCAGGATCAGGGAGGTCATGCAGCATAGGTTTGCTGAGGCATTCGGTACAGAGTCCTCTGGGTCACTAAGGATGACATGATCCGCAGCCACCTCCTCCCAGCCACGTACAAGTCGATGGGTTTCTTCGGACTGTAAATGATCCCTTGAAGGCTGATGCTGAGTGCCAAGCTCCACCTCCATGCTGACACAATCCTCCTCTTCTTCCTGTGTGATCGGCGGGCACGCATGAACACTGTCTGGATAAAGTTAGCCTTGGGAGGTAAGGAAGTCCTCCTCTTCCTCCCTTTGTTCTGCCTCAAGTGCCCTGTCCATTATTCCACGCAGTGTGTGCTCCAACAGGTGGACAAGAGGGACAGTGTCACTGATGCATGCACTGTCACTGCTCACCATCCTTGTGGCCTCCTCAAATGGTGACAGGACAGAGCATGCATCCCTGATTATAGCACACTGGCGTGGGGAAAAAAAAAAAAACAAGGTCCCCTGACCATGTCCTGGTGCCATAGTCGCATAGGTACTCATTGATAGCCCTCTGCTGCGTGTGCAGCCGCTGCAGCATGGCCAACGTTGAGTTCCACCTGGTGGGCATGTCACAGATTAGGCGGTTCTTGGGCAGGGTAAATTCCTTTTGGAGGTCAGCCAGCCGAGCATTGGCATTATATGACCTGCGGAAATGCACACAGACTTTCCTGGCCTGCCTCAGGACATCCTGTAAGCCCGGGTACCTGCCCAAGAACCACTTTACCACCAAGTTAAGGACGTGAGCCAAACAGGGCACATGGGTCAGTTGTCCCTGTCGGAGGGCGGAGAGGAGGTTGGTGCCATTGTCGCAAACCACAATACCTGGCTTAAGCTGGTGTGAACCACCTCTGAACCTGCCCCTGCAGAGCTGACAATCTCTGCCCGTGTGGCTCCTGTCCTCCAAGCACACCAGCTCAAGCACTGCATGGCATCTTTATGCCTGCGTGCTTGCATAGCCCCTTGAAAGCCTACGGAGGACCGCTGGTTCTGAGGACAAATCAGCACAGGAAGAAGCCATAGAGGTAGAAGAAGAGGAGGGGGTGGAGGAGAGAGGTGTGGCAGAATCACCACTAGTAGAATTTTGGAGGTGTGGTGGCAGAACAACATCCAACACTACTGCACCCTGTCCTGCATCCTTCCCAGCTGCCAGAAGAGTCACCAAGTGCGCGGTGAAAGATAAGCAACGTCCCTGTCCATGCCTGCTGGACCATGAGTCAGTGGTAATATGCACCTTACCGCTGACCGCCCTGTCCAGCAAGGCCAAGACATTGCCTTCCACATGCCGGTAGAGAGCCGGAATCGCCTTCCGTGAGAAAAAGTGGCGTTTGGGAACCTGCCACTGAGAAACCGCACATTCCACAAACTCACGGAAGGGGGCAGAGTCTACCAACTGAAAAGGCAGCAGTTGAAGTGCTAGCAATTTAGCTAAGCTAGCATTCAACCGCTGGGCATGTGGATGGCTGGGAGCGAACTTCTTTCGGCAGTGCAGCAGCTGGGGCAGGGAAATTTGCCTGGTACAATCTGATGTCGGTGTACCGATAGCAGATTGCCCACAAGTACTTGGCTGTGACACACCTAATTCTACACCTTCATTCCTCTCAGTGCAGGTTTCAGAGAGGACTGAAGGTATAGTGGGGTTGGAGATCCCAGCTGATGAAGAGCAAGGAGAGGTTCGCTTTGTTCTTTGGTGTGGGTCTTCTAGGTATGCTTGCCACGAACTGCATGGCAGGTCGATATATGTCTGGTCAAGCAGGTGGTGCCCAAGCGGGTGATGTTTTGGCCATGCAAAATATGCTTGAGACATATGTTGCAAATAGCAGCGGTGGGATCTGATGCACTCATCTCAAAAAAGGCCCACACCAAAGAACTTTTGGAATAACGCGCAGACAGCAGCGCCCTGCACATGCGGAGCTCTGCGGTGTGATGCAGTCGGTGTGCTGCCCTTAAGCTGGCCCCTGGAGGGTATCCTGCCTTGTTGGAGATTTGCCTCCTCCTCTCTACTATCAGGCACCAACGTGGAGTCAGTGACCTCATCATCATCCCCCCTCCCTCCTTATCACTGGAGCAAAGCTGGCAGTATGCTGCAGCTGGGGGAACATGACTGCCAGATTGCTGTCCTTCTTGGGCACCCCCTCTCTCTGGGCTCACGTTACTGCCTTCCTCTAGCTGGGTACCATCACCTGAGCCTTCAAAACGCTGGGCATCCTCCTGTAGCATGTACCCAAAACTGTGTTCAAACAGTTCGGGGACTCCTCAGGAAGACATGGTGGGGCTAGGGAAGGAGTGACTGATGCCATTGAGCCGAGGGAAGAGGCCGTGTTGGTAGTTGCTTTGCCATACAAAGTACTCTGAGCCTGGGTGAGAGAGGATGATGAGGAGGATGAGGACGGCTTGGTCATCCACTCTACCAAGTCTTCCGCATGTTGCGTCTCAACACGGCCAGCTGCCGAAAAAAGGACAAGCGTGTCCCACGGCCACGTGCTGATGAGGATGCACAGTCTCCATGACCAGCACTGTTGCCTCTAGACACAGAGCCTGCTACCCTCAGCTAGCAGAATCAACTGCCTGCCTGTGGTACTAATAGGATCAGAAGAACACCACCAATTTTCTTCAGGTAGCTTTAGGTGAAAACTGTGCAGAGGACACAATACACTAACTGTAAATACTGTAACTGCCTGCGGTATTAATAGGAGCATAACAGCAGCAATTGTCTTCAGGTAGCTTTAGGTGCACACTTTGCAGAGGACGCAGTACACTAACTGTAAATACTGCGGCACTAATAGGATCAGAACACCACCAATTTTCTTCAGGTAGCTTTAGGTGCACACTGTTTAGAGGACACAGTACACTAACTGTAAATACTGCAGCTGCCTGCCTGTGGTATTAATAGGATCAGAACAGCAATTGTCTTCAGGTAGATTTAGGTGCACACTGTGCAGAGGACGCACTACACTAACTGTAAATACTGCAGCTGCCTGCGGTACTAATAGGATCAGAACACCATCAATTTTCTTCAGGTAGCTTTAGGTGCACACTGTGCAGAGGACACACTACACTAACTGTAAATACTGTAGCTAATAGGATCAGAAGAACACCAGCAATTTTCTTCAGGTAGCTGTAAATACTGTAAAAACACCTGCCTCACTGTCAGTAGGAAAAGAATAACAGGAACGGATCTAGCTAAACTGAATACAGTGTGTATATATATATATATATATATACATATATATATATATATATATATATATATATATATATATATACATACATACACACACACACACACACACACAATACACTGTAAGTGCAGCTAACTGACCCGCCTGCCTACTCTAACTTAAATCAAATGACACTGTCTCTCTGTTTATCTCTCCGCCGCAACACACTACACAAGGCGGCCTTATATAGTGTGGGGCGTGTACTAAACCCCCTGAGCCATAATTGGCCAAAACCACCCTGCGATGTTCGATTCAAACTCGAAGCTCATCCCTAGTCATCAACCCTGTCCCCAGGGCCCACTAACAGGCCAGGTTTGCAAGATAACTGAAATACATCACATGTGATATCATTTGCTGCTCAGTGATTGCAGTATTCTAGTCTGCATCTCCCAAAGGTAATACATAAAACCTGGCCTGTTAGTGAGCCCTGAGGACAGGGTTGATGACCACTGCTTTAAAGCATCAACAGCAAAACACAGCACTCGAGGAATATCTGTCTTACTTTCAGGCAGATCATCCTCCTGGTTAGGCCTATCCGGTCATTTGACTTGATCCTTTACGGACTGGCAAATACCAATTGCTGCAACAGCTGGCTGAATAGCTGAACAGGTCAAAGAAAAGGAAGCCTTTAATAACTCCAATTTCTTGTCAACAGTGTCTTTCAAGCCCTATATGTTATCTACTGGACAAGTTAAGTTCTTGTTTTAGGAAGAGACTGCTGCATCTATGGCTGGCATGCTCCATTTCCTTAAACTTTTCATCCATGGGCTATAAAAGGAAAAATCTTTTAGGAGGCAAAAAAGTCCTGTCAGGATGTTCCCAATCAGCATATACTGCCTGTTCCAACAGGGGGTGTATCGGGGAAGTTTGTGCGATCTGAAAAGGTCTCAGAGATCCCAAAGAGGACGAGGGGGGCTCAGTCACCTCTGCAAGAGGCAACGTAAAGGCAGAACTAACCTTTTCGGTCAGAGTCAGGATCAAAAACCTCTGCAACTGAGAGGCAGACATCGAGTGAATATCTTCTTGTCCAGATTACTCGGAAGCAGACTCATCTGCCGGGCACTCCACCGAATCCTGAGCTTTAAGCTCTTCCCCCATCCTCAAACCATTCCTGCTCCAGATGAGGAGAATCTGGGGAGGAGGATCTGTCACAATTCCTGCCACTCTGCGGGATGGAGGCAATCATGCTGGCAATCCTGTGCTCTAACCCAGCTAGGGCTGAGGACAGTTCATTCTCAGTGATAAAGGGTGAAGCAGCAGCGTTGACTGTAGGCATAATACCAGATAGGCACAGCGGCTTAGAGAGCCCGGGAGCCTCTGGTCTTTCAGGGGATACAACACTAGGGATACGACTAGGTTCATCAGGAACTACTGATGACGTAGGTATGCCCTTCCCTGTGGAGTTAGTCCCACTCCTCTTTTTGGAAGACATTCAATGCCTGCAAACAAAGAGTACTTGGGTGTAATTAAAATACCTCAGAAGAGAGACCCTTTAATAAGGATCACCAAGCCCCTATGCAACAATCCTGCTAAGCACCTTTAGCCTGCCAAGTAACACCTGGTGACTCACGTAAGGAAAAATGAACCACTGCAAATGTCTGTTCAGAGCCTGCTCTGTGTCCCACAGCTGCCTTCTTGAAGCACCACATGCTTGGCCTGCACAGCTTAAATAAACTGGATGTGCACCAGAACGTTCCATGCGTGTGCACACGCAAGTGCATGGTCCCAGCGAATGGGCGTGACTATATTCGCGTATGACGCAAATTTTCGTGCGCCCAGACAAAGGCTATGGCGCATGTGTGGCGAAGCTGCCAAACTGTTGAGCCCAACAGCGCTTTTGCAAACGCACGTGCGCCATGGCGAACCAAGGCGAAATGGCACACCATCATACAGGTAAAAAACAGCCAGACATAAGAAAAAGGTACACTTTGCAAACACCTACAGCTAGCCCAGAACTCCCCCGTATGGTCACCGCACACAGGTGTCCAGCCTTTAGCTAACTTGACTGATTGTTACAATCACTGGGACACCCCACCATAATAAAATAAAGGGGTTTCACTTACCCGTCCAGGCGCAGGGCTACTTAGAAGCTAAGGGCCCAATCTTTACCCTTCATGGTGGGTTCCTGTCACTTGGACCTTCAAGGACTGGGTACCCTTTCATATTTAGGGTCCACTCCCTTGGACCTGTAAAACACCCTGCAGGAAATGCCTTAGCACTGTAGTGTCCAGGATTTCCACTCCTCAGGGTCCAGTACCCAGAGGCCACGTTACAGGCAAAACCTTGCAGGATCTTGAGTCTTTTTTGCAAGGCTCGGGTACCATTCATCTAAGCATAAAAGCCTGTGTCAAATGGATCCAGTCAATCCCTTGATTCATTTTTGGAACCGTTTGTGGGACTAGAGACCTGGAACTCAGAGAGCTCAATCCACATTGCAGACACTGGTAAAAAACTAAAGTACTTTCTGTATGGGAGGGGTTATATAGGGGATCACTTCCTGTCTGAAGACCTTTGGTCTACCAGTGTTAATTCACCTAATGATGAAGTATAACCCAGCAGGTAATGAATATTACCCGACTGTGTCCCATGATGCATGAAAAAGAAATATAAACATAAAACTATTTTTCAGAAATAAAAAAACTGATAATTGGCATGTGTGTATGAATTTACCCCCTTTGTTATGAAGCCCATAAAAAGCTCTGGTGCAACCAATTACCTTCAGAAGTCACATAATTAGTGAAATGTGTGCTAAGTGTCACATGATCTGTCATTACAACTTTTTAAAAGTCCCCAGAGGCTGCAACACCTAAGCAAGAGGCACCACTAACCAAACACTGCCATGAAGACCCAAGAACTCTCCAAACAAGTAAGGGACAATGTTGTTGAGAAATACAATTCAGGGTTGCTTTATAAAAAAAAAAAATCCAAATCTTTGACGATCCCTAGGAGCACCAGCAAATCTATCATAACCAAATGGAAAGAACATGGCACAACAGAAAACCTGCCAAGAGACAGCAGCACACCAAAACTCAAGGACCGGGCAAGCAGGGCATTAATCAGAGGCAGCAGAGAGACCTAAGGTAACCCTGGAGGAGCTGTAGAGTTCCACAGCAGACTGGAGTATCTGTACATAGGACGACAAGAAGCCGTACGCTCCATAGAGTTGGGCTTTATGGCAGAGTGGCCAGAAGAAAGCCATTACTTTCAGCAGAAAACAAAATGGTTTAAGTTTGTGAAAAGGCATGTGGGAGACTCCCAAAATGTATAGAGGAAGGTGTTCTGGTCAGATGAGACTAAAATTTAACTTTTTGGCCAACAAAGAAAAAACTGGCGCAAACCAAACACATCACATCACCCAAAGAACACCATCCCCACAGTGAAACATGGTGGTGGCAGCATCATGCTGTGAGGATGTTTTTCAGCAGTCGGGACTAGGAAACTGGTCAGAGTTGAGGGAAAGATGGATGGTGCTAAATACAGGGATATTCTTGAACAAAACCTGTACCACACTCTGTGATATGAGGCTAGCACAGAGTTTCACCTTCCAGCAGGACAATGACCCCAAACACACTGCTAAAGTAACACTTGGGTGGTTTAAGAGGAAACATGTAAATGTGTTGGAATGGCCTAGTCAAAGCCCAGACCTCAATCCAATAGAAAATCTGTGGTCAGACTTAAAGATTGCTGTTCACAAGCGCAAACCATCTAACTTGAAGGAGCTGGAGTAGTTTTGCAAGGAGGAGTGGCAAAAAATCCCAGTGGCAAGATGAGGCAAGCTCACAGAGACTTATCCAAAGTGACTCGGAGCTGTGATAGCTGCAAAAGGTGGCTCTAAAAAGTATTGACTTTAGGGAGGTGAATAGTTATGCACATTGACTTTTTCTGTTATTTTGTCCTATTTGTCTGCTTCACAATAAAAAAAAAATCTTTGTGAGGCAACAAAACACGAAAAATGCCAAGGGGGTGAATACTTTTGTAAGGCACTGTATCTTGCCCCTTTTAAATATTGGTACCACGTTGGCTTTTCTCCAATCAGCTGGTACCATTCCAGTCAGTAAACTGTCCATAAAAATTAGGAACAGTGGTTTAGCTGACTGAGTGTCTTAAGGACCCTCGAGTGTAAGCCATCTGGCCCTCGTGACTTGTGTTAAGTTTTTCAAATCTATTTCTGATACTGGCTCCTGTTAGCCATAGGGGTGCATTCTGTGACGTTTTATTAACATTAGAGTCTTGGTTTCTATAGCCCCCCATTTCCTTTGTGAAAACCGAGAAGACTGCATTTAAAACCTTTGCCTTCTTTTTGTCTTTTGTAAACAAATTCCCTTCATCGTCCTTTCATGGGGCAAATATGTTCTGGCCTCACTTCCTTACAGTTTATTTACAGTTGTGCTCATAAGTTTACATACCCTGGCAGAATTTATGATTTCTTGGCCATTTTTCAGAGAATATGAATAACACAATAACATTTCTTTCACTCATGGTTAGCGTTTGGCTGAAGCCATTAATTATCATCTGTGTTTACTCATTTTAAATCATAATGGCAACAGAAATTACCCGAATGACCCTGATCAAAGGTTTACATACCCTGGTGATTTTGGCCTGATAACATGCACACAAGTTGACACAAAGGGGCTTGAATGGCTATTAAAGGTAACCATCCTCACCTGTGATCTGTTTGCTTGTAATTAGTGTGTGTGTATAAAAAGGTCAATGAGTTTCTGGACTCCTGACAGACCCTTGCATCTTTCACCCAGTGTTGCACTGACGTTTCTGGATTCCGAGTAATGGGGAAAGCAAAAGAATTGTCAAAGGATCTGCGGGAACAGGTAATTGAACAGTATTAAAGAGGAAAAGGGATATAAAAAGATATCCAAGGAATTGAGAATGCCAATCAGCAGTGTTCAAACTCTAATCAAGAAGTGGAAAATGAGGAGTTCTGTTGAAACCAAACCACGGTCAGGTAGAGCAACTAAAATTTCAGCCACAACTGCCAGGAAAATTGTTCAGCATGCAAAGAAAAACCCAAATAAGTTCAGGTGAAATACAGGACTCTCTGAAAACACATGTGGCTGTTTCAAGATGCACAATAAGGATACTTGAAGAAAGATGGGCTGCTTGGTCGAGTCGCCAGAAGAAAGCCATTACTACGCAAATGCCACAAAGTATCCCACTTAAAATAAGACAAACAGCACAGAGACAAGCCTCAAACCTTCTGGCACGTCATTTGAAGTGATGAAAACAAAATGTAGATTTTTGGCCACAACCATAAATGCTTCACTTGGAGAGGAGTCAGCAAGGCCTATGATGAAAGGTACATTATTCCTACTGTAAAACATAGAGAAGGATCGCTGATGTTTTGGGGATGTATGAGCTACAAAGGCACAGGAAATTTGGTCAAAATTGATGGCAAGATGAATGCAGTATGTTATCAAAAAATACTGGAGGAACATTTGCATTCATCAGCCAGGAAGCTGTGCATACTTGGACATGCCAACATGACAATGATCCAAAACACAAGGCCAAGTCGACCTGCCATTGGCTACAGCAGAATAAAGTGAAGTTCTGGAGTAGCCATCTCAGTCTCCTGACCTCAATATCGAGCCACTCTGGGGAGATCTCAAAATGTGCAGTTCATGCAAGACAGCCCAAGAAATTACAGGAACTGGAGGCTTTTTGCCAAGAGGAATAGGCAGCTTTACCATCTGAGAAGATAAAGAGCCTCATCCACAAATACCACAAAAGACTTCAAGCTGGCATTGATGTTAAAGGGGGCAATAAACGGTATTAAGAACTGGGGTTTGTAAACTTTTGATCAGGGTCATTTGGATAGTTCCTATTGTGATTTAAAAAGAGTAAACACAGTTGATTGATAATGAATGGCTTCAACCAATCACTAACCATGAGTGAAAGAAAAGTTTCTCATTCATATTCTCTGAAAAATGGTGAAGAAATCAAATTCTGTCAGGGTATGTAAACTTATGAGCACAACTGTATTTAAAGAATTTCTAGTTTTTTTTTACTCTCCTCCACATGTGCTTTCTGTGGTCTATTTTAGCTGCCCTGATTGCACTCTTACACTTATTGCATTCTTTGTATTGTTGGAATGCTGACAATGACCCCTCAGCCTTGTATTTTTTGCTTTTATATGCCTTTTTATGTTTGCGTTTAGCCACCTGGGATTATTTTTTAGCTCTTTTAACCACTTAAGGACCGCCTCACGCCGATGTACGTCGGCAAGGCGGCACGGGCAGGCAAAATCACGTACATGTACGTGATTTGCCTCCCGCGGGTGGGGGGTCCGATCGGACCCCCCCCCGGTGCCCGAGGCGGTCCCGTTTTGTTCCCTGGCGATCGGAGACGAGGGGGAGGCCATCCGTTCGTGGCCCCCCCCTCGCGATCGCCGCCGGCCAATGGGAACACTCCTTTGCTGCTGTATGCTAAACAGCAGCAAAGGAAGTGATGTCATCTCTCCTCGGCTCGGTAGTTTCCGTTCCGGCCCGAGGAGAGACGACATGTGAGTGAGTGCACCAACACACACACACACAGTAGAACATGCCAGGCATACAAAACACCCCGATCCCCCCCCCCCCTGTCACAAACTGACACCAGCAGTTTTTTTTTTTTTTTCTGATTACTGCATGGTGTCAGTTTGTGACAGTTACAGTGTTAGCACAGTTACTGTTACCCCCCTGTAGGTCTAGGGTACCCCCCTAACAAAGTTTTAACCCCTTGATCACCCCCCGTCACCAGTATCGCTAAGCGATCATTTTTCTGATCACTGTATTAGTGTCGCTGGTGACGCTAGTTAGGGAGGTAAATATTTAGGTTCACCGTCAGCGTTTTATAGCGTCAGGGACCCCCATATACTATCTGATAAATGTTTTAACCCCTTGATTGCCCCCTAGTTAACCCTTTCACCACTGATCACCGTATAACCGTTACGGTTGACGCTGGTTAGTTTGTTTATTTTTTATAGTGTTAGGGCACCCGCCGTTTATTACCGAATAAAGGTTTAGCCCCCTAATCGCCCGGCGGTGATATGCGTCGCCCCAGGCAGCGTCAGATTAGCGCCAGTACCGCTAACACCCACGCACGCAGCATGCGCCTCCCTTAGTGGTATAGTATCTGATCCGATCAGATCTATACTAGCGTCCCCAGCAGTTTAGGGTTCCCAAAAACGCAGTGTTAGCGGGATCAGCCCAGATACCCGCTAGCACCTGCGTTTTGCGCCTCCGCCCAGCCCACCCAAGTGCAGTATCGATCGATCACTGTCACTTACAAAACACTAAACGCATAACTGCAGCGTTCGCAGAGTCAGGCCTGATCCCTGCGATTGCTAACAGTTTTTTTGGTAGCATTTTGGTGAACTGGCAAGCACCAGCCCCAGGCAGCGTCAGTACCGCTAACACCCACGCACGCACCGTACACCTCCCTTAGTGGTATAGTATCTGATCGCATCAATATCTGATCCGATCAGATCTATACTAGCGTCACCAGCAGTTTAGGGTTCCCAAAAACGCAGCGTTAGCGGGATCAGCCCAGATACCTGCTAGCACCTGCGTTTTGCCCCTCCGCCCGGCCCAGCCCACCCAAGTGCAGTATCGATCGATCACTGTCACTTACAAAACTCTAAACGCATAACTGCAGCGTTCACAGAGTCAGGCCTGATCCCTGCGATCGCTAACAGTTTTTTTTTGGTAGCGTTTTGGGGAACTGGCAAGCACCAGCGGCGTAGTACACCCCGGTCATAGTCAAACCAGCACTGCAGTAACACTTGGTGACGTGGCGAGTCCCATAAGTGCCGTTCAAGCTGGTGAGGTGGCAAGCACAAGTAGTGTCCCGCTGCCACCAAAAAGACAAACACAGGACCGTCGTGCCCATAATGCCCTTCCTGCTGCATTCGCCAATCCTAATTGGGAACCCACCGCTTCTGCAGCGCCCGTACTTCCCCCATTCACATCCCCAACCAAATGCAGTCGGCTGCATGAGAGGCATTTTTATGTCCTCCCGAGTACCCCTACCCAACAACGAACCCCCCCAAAAAGATGTCGTGTCTGCAGCAAGCGCGGATATAGGCGTGACACCCGCTATTATTGTCCCTCCTGTCCTGACAATCCTGGTCTTTGCATTGGTGAATGTTTTGAACGCTACCATTCACTAGTTGAGTATTAGCATAGGGTACAGCATTCCACAGACTAGGCAAACTTTCACAGGGTCTCCCAAGATGCCATCGCATTTTGAGAGACCCGAACCTGGAACCGGTTACAGTTATAAAAGTTAGTTACAAAAAAAGTGTAAAAAAAAAAAAATATATATAAAATAAAAAAAAATAGTTGTCGTTTTATTGTTCTCTCTGTATTCTATTCTGCAATGTTTTATTGTTATTATGTTTTATCATGTTTGTTTTTCAGGTATGTAATTATTTATACTTTACTGTTTACTGTGCTTTATTGTTAACCATTTTTTTGTCTTCAGGTACGCCATTCACGACTTTGAGTGGTTATACCAGAATGATGCCTGCAGGTTTAGGTATCATCCTGGTATCATTCTTTTCAGCCAGCGGTCGGCTTTCATGTAAAAGCAATCCTAGCGGCTAATTAGCCTCTAGACTGCCTTTACAAGCCGTGGGAGGGAATGCCCCCCCCCCACCGTCTTCCGTGTTTTTCTCTGGCTCTCCTGTCTCAACAGGGAACCTGAGAATGCAGCCGGTGATTCAGCCAGCTGACCATAGAGCTGATCAGAGACAAGAGTGGCTCCAAACATCTCTATGGCCTAAAACCGGAAGCTACGAGCATTTTATGACTTAGATTTCGCCGGATGTAAATAGCGCCATTGAGAAATTGGGGAAGCATTTTATCACACCGATCTTGGTGTGGTCAGATGCTTTGAGGGCAGAGGAGAGATCTAGGGTCTAATAGACCCCAATTTTTTCAAAAAAAGAGTACCTGTCACTACCTATTGCTATCATAGGGGATATTTACATTCCCTGAGATAACAATAAAAATGATTTAAAAAAAAAATATGAAAGGAACAGTTTAAAAATAAGATAAAAAAGCAAAAAAAAAAAAAAGCACCCCTGTCGCCCCCTGCTCTTGCGCTAAGGCGAACGCAAGCGGCGGTCTGTCGTCAAACGTAAACAGCAATTGCACCATGCATGTGAGGTATCACCGCGAAGGTCAGATCGAGGGCAGTAATTTTTGCAGTAGACCTCCTCTGCAAATCTAAAGTGGTAACCTGTAAAGGCTTTTAAAAATGTATTTTGTTGCCACTGCACGTTTGTGCGCAATTGTAAAGCATGTCATGTTTGGTATCCATGTACTCGGCCTAAGATCATCTTTTTTATTTCATCAAGCATTTGGGCAATATAGTGTGTTTTAGTGCATTAAAATTTAAAAAAGTGTGTTTTTTCCCCAAAAAATGCATTTGAACAATCGCTGCGCAAATACTGTGAAAAAAAAAAAAAATGAAACACCCACCATTTTAATCTGTAGGGCATTTGCTTTAAAAAAATATATAATGTTTGGGGGTTCAAAGTAATTTTCTTGCAAAAAAAAATAACTTTTTCATGTAAACAATAAGTGTCAGAAAGGGCTTTGTCTTCAAGTGGTTAGAAGAGTGGGTAATGTGTGACATAAGCTTCTAAATGTTGTGCATAAAATGCCAGGACAGTTCAAAACCCCCCCAAATGACCCCATTTTGGAAAGTAGACACCCCAAGCTATTTGCTGAGAGGCATGTCGAGTCCATGGAATATTTTATATTGCGACACAAGTTGCGGGAAAGAGACAATTTTTTTTTTTTTTGCACAAAGTTGTCACTAAATGATATATTGCTAGAACATGCCATGGGAATATGTGAAATTACACCCCAAAATACATTCTGCTGCTTCTCCTGAGTACGGGGATAGCACATGTGTGAGACTTTTTGGGAGCCTAGCCGCGTACGGGACCCCGAAAACCAAGCACTGCCTTCAGGCTTTCTAAGGGCGTGAATTTTTGATTTCACTCTTCACTGCCTATCACAGTTTCGGAGGCCATGGAATGCCCAGGTGGCACAAAACCCCCCCAAATGACCCCATTTTGGAAAGTAGACACCCCAATCTATTTGCTGAGAGGTATAGTGAGTATTTTGCAGACCTCAAGTTTTGAAATTTGAAAAAAGAAAAAAAAAAAAAGTTTTTTCTTGTCTTTCTTCATTTTCAAAAACAAATGAGAGCTGCAAAATACTCACCATGCCTCTCAGCAAATAGCTTGGGGTGTCTACTTTCCAAAATGGGGTCATTTGGGGGGGTTTTGTGCCACCTGGGCATTCCATGGCCTCCAAAACGGTGATAGGCAGTGAAGAGTAAAATCAAAAATTCACGCCCTTAAAAACGCTGAAGGCGGTGATTGGTTTTCGGGGCCCCGTACGCGGCTAGGCTCCCAAAAAGTCCCACACATGTGGTATCCCCATACTCGGGAGAAGCAGCTAAATGTATTTTGGGGTGCAATTCCACATATGCCCATGGCCTGTGTGAGAAATATATCATTTAGTGACAACTTTGTGCAAAAAAAAAAAAGTGTCACTTTCCCGCAACTTGTGTCAAAATATAAAATATTCCATGGACTCAATATGCCTCTCAGCAAATAGCTTGGGGTGTCTACTTTCCAAAATGGGGTCATTTGGGGGGGGTTTGTGCCACCTGGGCATTCCATGGCCTCCGAAACTGTGATAGGCAGTGAAGAGTGAAATCAAAAATTTACACCCTTAGAAATCCTGAAGGCGGTGATTGGTTTTCGGGGTCCCGTACGCGGCTAGGCTCCCAAAAAGTCCCACACATGTGGTATCCCCGTACTCAGGAGAAGTAGCTGAATGTATTTTGGGGTGCAATTCCACATAGGCCCATGGCCTGTGTGAGCAATATATCATTTAGTGACAACTTTTTGTAAATATTTTTTTTTTCTTTTTTTTGTCATTATTCAATCACTTGGGACAAAAAAAATAAATATTCAATGGGTTCAACATGCCTCTCAGCAATTTCCTTGGGGTGTCTACTTTCCAAAATGGGGTCATTTGGGGGGGTTTTGTACTACCCTGCCATTTTAGCACCTCAAGAAATGACATAGGCAGTCAAACTAAAAGCTGTGTAAATTCCAGAAAATGTACCCTAGTTTGTAGACGCTATAACTTTTGCGCAAACCAATAAATATACGCTTATTGACATTTTTTTTACCAAAGACATGTGGCCGAATACATTTTGGCCTAAATGTATGACTAAAATTGAGTTTATTGGATTTTTTTTTTATAACAAAAAGTAGAAAATATCATTTTTTTTCAAAATTTTCGGTCTTTTTCCGTTTATAGCGCAAAAAATAAAAACTGCAGAGGTGATCAAATACCATCAAAAGAAAGCTCTATTTGTGGGAAGAAAAGGACGCAAATTTCGTTTGGGTACAGCATTGCATGACTGCGCAATTAGCAGTTAAAGCGACGCAGTGCCAAATTGGAAAAAGACCTCTGGTCCTTAGGCAGCATAATGGTCCGGGGCTCAAGTGGTTAAATGTATTTCCCGTTGGAATGCACTGGCCAATACCTTTAAAAGCACTCTCATTTATCCTTCATGTTCTATGTTCCTAGGATTTTACCCCATTTATCATCATCCACCAAAGAGCGCAGTTTAGGGAAGTTGGCTTTTTTTTTTTTTTGAAGATCAGTGTCCATGTATTACCGTTGTGCTTCTTAATGCTGTGCGTTATACTGAGACGAATTAACCTGTGGTTACTGTTTCCTAAGTTGCCCCATATTTCCACATTCACGATCAGATCTGTATTGTTAGTAATCAGCAAGTCTAGTAATGCATTCACCATCTGACCCATGAAATTATCCTGCAAGACATTTAGGAAAAGGCAAGCCTTAGACGAATGAGCGGTTCCTTCTGCCGAGTCTATATCTGGACAATTAAAATCCCCCATTATAGCAACATTTCCCAGCCTTACCGCCATGCCAAGCTTTGATAGGAGGTTCACCTCCCCTTCTCCCTCAGGTTAGGGGGCCTGTAGCATACGCCCACTATTACTTTCCCCTTATTTTGCTCCCTTTGGAGCTCCGCCCACAAGGATTCCACCTCCTCCCTAGCTCCACTAGTGATGTCATCCCGCACATTCACTTGCATGATGATTTAACAAGGGTGGACATCTCAGCAAGACAATGATCCCAAACACAAAGCCAAGGAAACTCAATTGGTTTCAAAGAAAGAAAATAAAGCTGCTAGAATCACCTGACTTGAATCCAATAGAAAATCTATGGAAAGAACTAAAAAGGTCAGAGTTCATAGAAGAGGCCCACAGAACCTTCAAGATTTGAAGACTGTTGGTGTGGAAGAATGGGCCAAAATCACACCTGAGCAATGCATGGGACTCCATACAGGAGGTGTCTTGAAACGGTCATTACGAACAAAGGATTTTGTACCAAATAAGCATGTTCAATACTTTTTCCCTGTGTCATTCCATTCTATTACACAACTTAATTTCTGAACTTACTTGTTTTGTTTTTTTTGTATGTATGGGTTGCATCCGACATGTGGTGAACATGTCATGCCAATAGCACCTTTAGGGCTAGTTTGTACTTGCTTCAAAACATGGCTTCGGACACGCTTTGTCAAAGCTCCTGTCACTAAATAAAATGGTTAGCTTACAGTCCTGTTTACACCTTGCTTTTGTTTGGTGCTTCGATAAGGCTTAAAGCAAGCTTTGCCATATTACTTCTGTGGAGGCTTTGAAGCACCACTAAAGCTACATGGATTATAATTTTTGAAGCAAAGCAAAGTGTAAATAGGACTGTAAGCTAACCATTTTATTTAGTGACAGGAGCTTTAACAAAGCCTGTCCGAAGCCTTGTTTTGAAGCAAGTGTAAACTAGCCGTTAATGTGTGTTGAAGCCGAAGCAAGTGTAAATGAGCCCTTAGAAATATATTTACCTAGAAAAATGGCGACGTGTTCAATACTTATTTTACCTGCTGTATATCACTGTACTTGCTGAGTGGATACTCTTGCAAGGGAAAGAGTGTGCATCAGTGCAAGGAACGCTATCTAACAAACTTAAGCATCTTATAACCTCTTCTGGAGCAGGAGTAGTCCAAATGCTTGTTTGAGACATGTTATTCACTTATGTGTGAGGGTGGTGACCTAAACATATGAATATGAACATTAATATCCATGGGTTGGATCCTTTATGTTACCTCCTCTAGACAACAGCTGATGGACCCATCTACTCTCATCATAAGCCCAGTATTTAAGAGTAATGCTTTGAAAGAAAAATATAAATGCAGTTCTTTATAAGACACTTTATGGATTTCTCAATACAGAAAAGCCAAATGCATGAGGGGGACTATATGACTGAATTTGGTCTATGCCCCCAATGTGGAACCCATATGTGGTCAGTCACACTTCAAATGTCTATTGGTTGACTCTCTTACTATAGCATTAGATGTTTGTTGGATGGCCACCTATAGTTATTAACACAATATGCACATATTTTTATTTGAGTGGAGCTGGGACAGCAGGATATATTTTTAGCATAGTCTTGTGTTTTGTGCATAAATTCATGTATATATATATATATGTATATGTATATATATATATACATATACACACACAAAATGTATATAATAAGGATAGGTAATTTTTATAATTGGGAGCGGTTATACATTTGCATTTATACTCACATTACCTTACTGGACCATGTCTTCTCCTGGAATGGACAATGTTTTCTCTGAGATAAAACTTTATTGATAAGTAAGGGTAATTAGTAAGCAATAATTGAAAGATTGGCAACAAGGCAAACAGAGCAGTGCCAACAGGCTCAACAAACGTCAAAAACACAACTCAGAGTGCTGCTAAGAGTGGCCTTCAAAAAATACAAGGTTGAGGGATCATCCTCAGCATTCAGAATTTATAAAGAATGCAATAAGAAATGTAAGGGTGCAATTAGGATGGCTAAGATAGAACATGAAAGACACATAGCGGAGGAGAGCAAAAGAAATCCCAAGAAATTCTTTAAGTATGTAAACAGTAAAAAAGGGAGGACAGACCATATTGGCCCCATAAAGAATGAGGAAGGACATCTGGTTACAAAGGATGGGGAGATGGCAAAGGTATTGAATTTATTCTTCTCCTCAGTCTTCACAAGTGAATCGGGGGGCTTCAGTAACCAAAACTGCAGTGTTTATCCTCATGACACATCACAGGAAGCACCTCCATGGTTAACAGAGGACGGAATTAAAATTTAGACTTGAGAAACTTAACATTAATAAATCACCGGGACCAGATGGCTTGCATCCGAGGGTACTTAGGGAACTCAGTCAGGTGATTGCCAGACCGTTGTTCCTAATATTTACAGACAGTCTATTGACTGGAATGGTACCAGCTGATTGGAGAAAAGCCAATGTAGCACCAATATTTAAAAAGGGCCCAAAAAACATCCCTGGGAATTACAGACCAGTTAGCCTAACATCAATAGTATGTAAACTCTTGGAGGGGATGATAAGGGACTATATACAAGATTTTAGTAATAAGGATGATTTAATTAGCAGTAATCAGCATGGATTCATGAAGAATCGTTCTTGCCAAACCAATCTATTAACCTTCTATGAGGAGGTGAGTTGCCATCTAGATAAAGGAAGGCCCGTAGACGTGGTGTATCTGGATTTTGCAAAAGCATTTGACACAGTTCCCCATAAACGTTTACTGTACAAAATAAGGTGCGTTGGCATGGACCATAGGGTGAGTACATGGATTGAAAACTGGCTACAAGGGCGTGTTCAGAGGGTGGTGATAAATGGGGAGTACTCAGAATGGTCAGGGGTGGGTAGTGGGGTTCCCCAGGGTTCTGTGCTGGGACCAATCCTATTTAATTTGTTCATAAACGACCTGGAGGATGGGATAAAGAGTTCAATCTCTGTATTTGCTGACGATACTAAGCTAAGCAGGGCAATAAGTTCACGGCAGGATGTGGAAATCTTGCAAAAAGACCTGAACAAATTAATGGGGTGGGCGACTACATGGCAAATGAGGTTCAATGTAGAAAAATGTAAAATAATGCATTTGGGTGGCAAAAATATGAATGCAATCTATACACTGGGGGGAGAACCTCTGGGGGAATCTAGGATGGAAAAGGACCTGGGGGTCCTAGTGGATGATAGGCTCAGCAATGGCATGCAATGCCAAGCTGCTGCTAATAAAGCAAACAGAATATTGGCATGCATTAAAATGGGGATCAACTGCAGAGATAAAACGATAATTCTCCCGCTCTACAAGACTCTGGTCCGGCCGCACCTGGAGTATGCTGTCCAGTTCTGGGCACCAGTCCTCAGGAGGGACGTACTGGAAATGGAGCGAGTACAAAGAAGGGCAACAAAGCTAATAAAGGGTCTGGAGGATCTTAGTTATGAGGAAAGGTTGCAAGCACTGAACTTATTCTCTCTGGAGAAGAGACGCTTGAGAGGGGATATGATTTCAATTTACAAATACTGTACTGGTGACCCCACAATAGGGATAAAACTTTTTCGCAGAAGAGAGTTTAATAAGACTCGTGGCCACTCATTACAAATAGAAGAAAAGAGGTTTAACCTTAAACTACGTAGAGGGTTCTTTACTGTAAGAGCGGTAAGGATGTGGAATTCCCTTCCACAGGCGGTGGTCTCAGCGGGGAGCATTGATAGCTTCAAGAAACTATTAGATAATCACCTGAATGACCGCAATATACAGGGATATGTAATGTAATACTGACACATAATCACACACATAGGTTGGACTTGATGGACTTGTGTCTTTTTTCAACCTCACCTACTATGTAACTATGTAACTATATATGCTACAGAACTTTGCATCTGGAGGCTGCATCTGCAGAGGCCTGGACATCCACCTGGTAGAACTTGGAGAAGGTATGTTCCTGTCTCTTAAGTGTATTTAAGGCCAAATTCTAGTCAAGTCCCGAGGATGACCATAAAGTAAGGTACAGAGTAATCTCTGGGGTTACAGAGATTGTGTTCACATCAGGTGAAATAATATTTCCAGGTACAGTAGTAATATTTTGTGAAGTGGCTTTTTTGACTTTGAGTAAGGTAGGAATGATAGAGTCAGATACCCCCTGTCTCTTAAGACCTGGGTTTCAACAGCCATGCCATTAAAGGCAGCGGGTTACAATCAAAATTAAGAAAGGGGCCTTGGGACAGCAGGTCTGGCCTGTTTGTGAAGAGACGAAGAATGGTCTCCCAGAAGCTTGATTAGGTCTGTGTACCAGGTTCTTCTGAGCCAGCTCGGCAATGTGAATCACGTTTCTTCTCTTCATATTTCTTATCTTGCAAAACAGCCAAGGAATTATTCACACTAGAGGAAAGGATATACAAGCTGGAATAGAGTTCAGGGAATACGAGGGCATCTGGCACCCGTGCTAGAGGATACTTGGTCCTGGTCACAGTCAGGTCTAACTTGTTGAACCTGGAGGCCCAGATGTCTACACATGGCGTTCTAAGATACTGCACAGCGTTTTTCAAAATGTTTTCTGGGATTCACTAAAAAAACACTACGAAAATACTGCAGTTATTTTATAAAGTAATGCAATATTTTAGTAGTGAAAGCGTGTGTCCCTAGTAACAGGCTGTAAATAGCTGGATTGTTAAGGGGCAGGCGGCCACCGGCGTCTTTAACAACCAGTAACTGTCATGGTTGATAAGGAGCGGGCGGCCGCCGTTTCCTTAACAACTGATGAGCCATCAGTTGTCAGCGGGATATCCCACTGAGAGCTGAATGTAAAAAAATGGCAGCAATTAAAAATTGAGAAAAAAAAGGGGGGGGGGGGGCTGGGGTCTGGTATGGATTTTGAGGGGAACCCCCAGGGCAACATTTAAAAAAAATGGCGTGGGGTCCCCCCCAAATCTATACCAGACCCATTCCCTGCAACCTTGGGCTCTTCCCTACAACCCTGGCCAGTGTTGGTGGGGGGCTAATCTGAAAGCCCCCAGATTCCAGCGCCCCCCCCCACCGAGAGCATTTCCCTGCATGTGCGTCAGCGGTGGGCATCGGGATGGATACTCATACCCCATACTCATTCACATTGGGGGGGGGGGGGGTGGGAGGGAAATGCCAGGATCTGAGAGCACCCTAAGTACCTGGTATGGATTGGGGGACCATACGAGTTGTGCTTGTGTTTATTGCCGGAAATGAAAAATTAAGAAAAAAAAACGACACAAACAAAGCTAGATGAAATTGTTAATACAGTACAACTAGCTCTGCAAAAAATAAATTGTATGTTAGTATTAAAATGGTAGTTAATATACATACAAATATAAAATACAAAGTAAATTAGGGACTTTATAAACCACTCATAGGTTTGTGTGAACTCACCCCGAATAAAAGGCTGGAAGCCAAAATTACAAATTCTTCTTCTTAATGTTCTCATACCTGTTCCCTTAATAAATTCTTTAATAAAGTGTTTACAGTAATCATTGGCACCAATGCAAAACCAATATGATAAATACTGTTAAAATCACTTTTATTAAGACATGTGATTTTGAATTGTATTACAATAATACAGAACAGGGCAGTTAAACAGGGTTTTATTGTGCTGGGGGAAAAAACACCTCTTCTCCCCTTAAAAAGAGCCAAACTTGAACAGTTAACACTGAAAATGCCATAAATTTCAACATTGACCAGGGGAACAAAAAAAAAAAAAAAAAAAAAAAAAAAAAAAAAAGATACCCATCCAAGCACTTATAGGCAACAGTAAAACAGTTTAAAATTGTATTTCTTTTCATTTTTTGTCTTTTCTTTTTTTTTTTTACAAAAATATTACTGTTGAATTGTATTTTACTGCATGGAGATTAGACTCAGGTAAGTCCCACTATTATTATAAGTTTCCTTTATTCATTGTAAAATATGAACGGTTGTGTTGAACAATACAAAGAATATAAAAATGGTGACAAACAACAAAGAAAGGGGAAAAAAACGTGTCAAAAGAGACAATGCTGACTGTAATGAATGGAACGGAGTCAACCTGCTGTCCTTGGTTTGCTGGTTTCGGTTGGTTAAAAATGTGCAGGACAGGTAACAGTCAAAGAAAAAAAAAAGAAAAAAATGTGTTGCTCTTTGACAAAACAAAAGAAATAGCGAGCAGATAATGTGGGCTCAAAATACAAAACTTGTGACAAAAAGGAGATAGGTTATAGGTCTTGACATCCATTAAGATAAACCTATGTTGGTACCAGAGTGTGATTGTTTGAAGTTAGTTTGGCCTTGTCAGCACCCCTTCATTGTTAATTTCCAGTGCATTTAGTGATTGGTTCTTGTATGGTTTCCGCATGGGGGTGGAGGCAGCTCTGCTTCAGTTCACTTAATAGCCAAATTGTAAAAACAAAGTTGATCGTGAAGGCAAAAAAGTTAAAATGTTTAATTGTACAGCAGAAAAAAAAAATTTGATAAAACCGGTTGTCCATAAAACGGGCTTTATAACCATCTTTTTCTTTTAATTTTACTTCTCTGCAGAAAATTCAACCAAATGCAGACAGCTGATGAGCAGTTTCCATCTATGTTGCTCGGTTCCACGCAATGGTGTTTGTAGGGTTCTCTGCTTGGATAGAATCCATCAATACGGCAAAGCATTTGGTGTGAACAAAAACTAAGTTTTTAAAAAAGTCTTTTTTTTGTTTTTTTTTTCTATTTTTCTTACAGAAGCTCACAGTATACAGGCCTTTAAACAAGAGTTCCAGGTATGTATTGAACCTCAGAACATTGGCATCCCAAATCCCTGCAAGTCAGGAAACAAAAAGTTAGCATCTATGAAAACAAACCAGCCATAACAGGAAATATGCACAAGTCTTTTATGATTATGTTAGTATAGCTGCGTATAATTACAAAATGATTCTATTTTTTTTCTTCTCTGTACCTACTCTGCTGAGCACCACACTCAAGATGAACTCTGACCTCCAGACATCTTGCTGTCACATCATCTGTCTACCTACAGGGTGATCATTATGAAGATGGACACCATGTGTAAGCTTCAGCAGATGAACGTCCGCAGCTACCAGAATTCTTGCATCTGGCAGAACACAGCTGAGGCTGTCAAATCAATTGCTGTGTGCTTTTGGGCACGGGGGGGTCAGGGCCATCTCCCAGAACTACTTGGCATCAGGATAAATTATCAGAAGTGACTCATGCAGACGGAGGGAGGAGAGAAACACTAGAAATTACACTGGGTGCTACACTGGGAGTTACACTTGGCTTGAGACAAGTACACAATTTTACTTTTGCCATGTGGGGATAATGTGGACCCCCCATTTTTCAGATTTCTTCATGTTTGGTGTTCTATAGTTTGACACCCCTGACAAAGTTTACCAATTAAGCAAAATTTGTAGGGTACTTCTTTTTGGGAGCACTTTTTGAAACTTTATTTTGGGGTTTCACATGGTTTATTGGGGAGGGTATTTTGGCTAATTTGAGATAAATGGCAGTACTTTACTATTAATTGTCAGTACATGAGGATGGAATAAGTACAGGAAGTACAGGGACTTATTTCATAGACTTTTTACAGCCAGGGAATTTTAAACCCTCAGTTACACACACAGAGGGAGTGTAAATAATGAAGTTTGTTTTCAGTTTTACTTCTATTGCATGATGAAAATTTGAAAAACAGGCTTTATCTTGTGCTACTGTTATAAGGTATATAGTAACTGCTATGATTGGATAAGGTGGACACCATTTATGGTTTATCAAAGCCACAAAATCTCTGCGCTTAGGACAGAGAACAAAGGAGAGAGAAGAGGAAGAAAAAGAAGAAAGAGGTGGGGGGGGGGGAGGTGGGGATGAAAGAAACAAGGGGGTGTATACCCCACTAAAGAGAGAGAAGATGAGGGAAAAGAGGCCAGTGAGGAGAGATAGCAAGAAAAGAGAGAAATAGCTAAGGAGAAGTTGTGCTGCCTCCCCTAGTTAAGCCCTCAAAGAGGGCTAACGTATGTAACAGAATGTAAATGGGGGTATGGCGCTCCCTTGTGGGGGGTATATAAGTGATTGCAGTAAATACTGATAAAGATATTATAATGAATAGTATATTGATTATACGCAAAGGGTGAAAAAGTGCAATAACTCAAATGGATTAATACCATAAAAAATTTAAAAAATTGTGAGACCAAAAAAAATGTGATGAAAACACCCCATATACATATAATTCATTCACATATAATAACAAGTGTGAGATATTAGTCAGTTGCAGGTGATGACCACTAGGTGCTACTACTATATAAACTGTGCAACTCTTGTGATGAGTCCAACGTGTTCCAGAAGTAAATGACAAATGCAATCCAATCGGAAAAATAAAGGAAAAAATAATAAAAAATAAATAAAAATCCAAATGAAGTGAAAATACAAAATGCAAAAAGTCTATTCAAAAGTAAGATATACCCAAAATGTATATATCATGACAAAGTTCCAAGAGCTTTAGTGACTGTAGTGCCCACAGAGGCGAATATCCGTGACTTCTGTGCTCCCCCTTTTGGCTCCCCACTCACCGGCTCCCAATACCCCTGCAGGGGTGACAGACACTTTAAGATCCCAAGGACCCAGCATGTCCGCTTACCATATAACCTGTAAGGTGTAGTAAGATGGCGCCGCCTTTGATAACGTCGATGACGAAACGCGTAAGGTGGAGCTACGCACTTACGTCATTTCCGGGTACGGAGCGAGAGAGCTTGGAACGCAGCTGGACCGCACACTGCGGAAAAGCTCTTCCTGGTTTCGGCTTCACCCATAGTGTAGTGTTTTGCGGATTTTATTCTTTCCCTATCGGGGATTATTATTTTAATAAAGCTTTTAGTTATACTACACTATGAGGTGACATCTTTTCTTATGAGGATTTCTCTGGCGATTCCCCTTCTTGGACGTGGAGTAAGGTGATAAGGTGATATGGAGGATTGACCTGGAAATCCTGGGAGAGAGGATACCATATCTCAGCAACCACGGGATACCTACCAAGAGGACGGCATTGGGATCTTAAAGTGTCTGTCACCCCCCTGCAGGGGTATTGGGAGCCGGTGAGTGGGGAGCCAAAAGGGGGAGCACAGAAGTCACGGATATTCTCCTCTGTGGGCACTACAGTCACTAAAGCTCTTGGAACTTTGTCATGATATATACATTTTGGGAAATTTATCACTTTTGAATAGACTTTTTGCATTTTGTATTTTCACTTCATTTGGATTTTTATTTATTTTTTATTATTTATTTTTTATTATTTTTCCGATTGGATTGCATTTGTCATTTACTTCTGGAACATGTTGGACTCATCACAAGAGTTGCACAGTTTATATAGTAGTAGCACCTAGTGGTCATCACCTGCAACTGACTAATATCTCACACTTGTTATTATATGTGAATGAATTATATGTGTATGGGGTGTTTTCATCACATTTTTTTTGGTCTCACAATTTTTAAATTTTTTTATGGTATTAATCCATTTATGAGTTATTGCACTTTTTCACCCTTTGCGTATAATCAATATACTATTCATTATAATATCTTTATCAGTATTTACTGCAATCACTTATATTACCCCCACAAGGGAGCGCCATACCCCCCATTTACATTCTGCACCATTTATGGTTTAAACTATCATGATTACCTTGGCTGTGAACAAACCTAATAGAAAACCCCCATGAGGCTATATAAAGCGGCTGCATAGTGGTACAGAGTGGGGATTTTCTCTTTTTTCTGACCAGTACTGACCACCAATTATATCCTTTTGTGTTTTATTAAAGCCCAGACCCTCCCTTGAAATAAACAAGTACACAATATAGAAAAATACGCTTTGTTTACTTTTCATTTTAGGTTTACAATCATTTTAACCACTTACCGACCGGCCACTCCCCCTCCTGCCGCTCTCCCGCGCCTTCCGCCGCTTACCGGAGCTGTCGGTAGTGGCGGAGGCGATCGGGTCCTTTCCCTACCTCAGTATGGAGACGAGTGAGGCTAAGATGGCCCCCACCCGTCTCCATACTATAGGACGGCTGAAGCGACGTCATTACGTCGGCTCCGCCCACTTGTCTTAAAGGCGCAATTTTGTCTCATTTTTTCAAACGACATTTTTTTTTTTTGCATTATAGTCTAAATATGAGATCTGAGGACTTTTTGACCCCAGATCTCATATTTAAGAGGACCTGTCATGCTTTTTTCTATTACAAGGGATGTTTACATTCCTTGTCATAGGAATAAAAGTGATCCAATTTTTTTTTTTTTTTTTTAAAAACAGCGAAAAAATAAAGTAAAATAAATAAGAAAAAAAAAAATGTTTTAAAGCGCCCTGTCCCGACGAGCTTGCGCGCAGAAGCGAACGCATACGCAAGTAGCGGCCGCATATGAAACCGGTGGTCAAACCACACCTGTGAGGTGTTGTTGCAACCGGTAGAGCGAGAGAAATTCTAGCCCTAGACCTCCTCTGTAACGCAAAACATGCAACCTGTAGAATTTTTTAAACGTCGCCTATGGAGATTTTTAAGGGTAAAAGTTTGACGCCATTCCACAATTTTGAAGCGTGACATGTTGGGTATCAATTTACTTGGTGTAACATTATATTTCACAAAATAAAAAAAAATGGGCTAACTTTACTGTTGTCTTATTTTTTTATTCAAAAAAGTGATTTTTTTCCAAAAAAAGTGCGTTTATAAGACCGCTGCGCAAATACGGTGCAAAAAAAGTATTGCAATGACCGCCATTTTATTCTCTAGGGTGTTAGAAAAAAAAACAATATATAATGTTTAGGGGTTCTAAGTAATTTTCTAGCAAAAAAAAAAACAGTTTTAAACATGTAAACACCTAAAATCCAAAACGAGGCTGGTCTTTAAGTGGTTAAACATCACAACAAAGACTCTAAAGTCACCTTTCAGTAATTTCCAGCAGCTTACAAACAGCTGCTATGTGTTGCCAACCTTTTTATTCCTCGCCTAGATTTGGATGGCACTTTCTGGGTTTGCCAACACTCCCAAGCCCACTCTCACGTCACGCATTCCAGGAGGCTTCGGGGCAGTCTCATCCAGTCATTGTATTTTGTGCATGCACAGCACACGGTTGGCTTTGACAGATCAGAATGTAAAAGTTCCCACCCAAATCCAAGATGCTGGCACAGGACTGAAGACAGCAAGACTTGAGGGTTTTAGGAAGAGAACACTGGACTTTTTTGGCTGGTATGTTTTTTTTAAATTAAAAGTCAGCAGCTAAAGTACTTGTAGTAGCTCTTAACTTTTACTTTTTTCAGACCCAGGTGATGCTTCTTCTGAATTGACCAATGTAATGGAATATACAAGAGCAAGCCAGGAGATAACCTGTACATCATGCAGTCATAATCCAGGTATACTTAAGGCTGCATTCACACCTGAGCATTTTCAGCTCATAAAAACACCTGAAAAACGTCAGAAAAAACACCTGAAAAACAGCCAACAAGCAAAATCCCATTCATTTCGATGGCACCTGTCCACATCTGAGCGTTTTGCCACCTGAAGAAAAATGCCTGAAAAACACCCTAAGCTCAAAAAAGAACACGAGCTTCTTTGGTGCAGAATACAGGCATTTTTCTGCCTTTTACATTGGTAAACTGAACAAAATCACGTTAAAAACGCGTGACTTTGAAATGCTCAGGTGTGAATGTAGCCTTAGACTTAGCGGTTCAGAATGAGCAGCTTGTGTTAGACATACATGTGCACATGGTACAGTCTACATAATACAAAAAAAGCTACATACTGAATCATCCTCAATGATTGCTGCAGAGTCAAAGAAGTCTGGCCGGAGTTCTGCCCTTTCCCGTCTGTTTCGTGAAGGTGGCTAGAAGATAATGTTCACGTTTTATAAACAAGACACACATTTCATACCAATAACAGAAAAGCTGCCTGAATGAATGTTCAGTCTCCAAACTCATATATAGTCCTAACTTATGCCACTTTCACATTTCAGTATGGGAATACAAATACAACTGAATTATGGGAGATGTTTCTTTTCTTTAAACCCTATACCGATTTGATCAAAATGAGTAAGTACACCCAAAATATTTTATTACAGATGCATCACTCAGTGTACTGGGAACTCCAGTAGCAAGACCTCCTTAGACAGCTTAGGTCCTTTCTTTTGACTGTTCCCACTCCTTTTACTATACTGTAAAATAAAATTAAGTAAAAGTGTATCCCTTTGCTATCACCAAGGCTGGCATGTAGACTTACCAAAGCATCAAAGAAACAAGTATGATGGTAAGATAGTTTCCAGTTAGAAGAGGACTAGATCTTTCAAATACATTCCATTACATATATTGCATCACAAATTGCAGCAAAGATAGCGCATTTACAAAAGGAATTGTGACAGACCCAACCCAGACAGGGGCTTTTGGAGGGGACTGCAGGGTAGCCTCTTGCCTACAGACTATGGGCCATGGGTTTTTGAGGGGGCTCAATTCTTTGGGAGGTGTGTGCCTGGGGGACCTTTGGAGTGGTTTTGCTTCAGATTTGGGACCATGTCTCCCTGAAAACACACAGACTTTGGGAGCCTAGGACCTTGATACACATTTGGCACCCCTGTGCCAAAACCAGCATTGATGCCTTCAACCCCCACTCCTAGACTCAGACTCTAAGCAGAAAATTATAATCAGCTTCAAACAACTGATAATGGTGTCTCCTGCTGTTATGTGTAATTTATTAAGATGTCTTTCTCTCATTGTATAAATCACTATTGTGTGCCTCCTAAGTGTGAATCCTCATTTTTAATTGAGTCACCTATTGTTTCTGTCTGCTACTATTGTGTGCACTTCACCTCGTTACCAAACTATTGTGTGATGTTTGTTACCTGTACTGATATTATTGTTTAGAGTATACATTGTTTAGGATAATGTGATCAAACTCTTACCTGATTTTGTGTGAGTTTACAATAAAGTCCATTCCAGTTTGCACCTAAGCTAGTGTCATCTAGTTCCTGGGAGCAATTCTCAGCTATAATACCTGGTTCCTGGCTCCAGAGTGGAGGAAGCTAGGAAGCTGTATCTTGGCAGAGGCACCCAAACTGGGTGCCAGATGGTCCGTCACAGGTATCATTTTATTTAGACAGGTAATTGTTTAACTTAAATCTCTGCACTGTTAGCAAAAAAAAACAAGTGAACACACCAGATCAATAACCATAGTGTCTTCAAATTCCTCATTCATGTCTTCCAGCTGTCCCCGTGATGACATCATTACATCTTCAAATATAGGTTCTGCATCATCCTCCATCAGACCTCGTCTAGAAGAACAAGTAAATTATTATTAGAGCCAATGGTAAGTTCAGTGACTTAATTGTTCAACGGTATCCATTTTTACTTACACGCCATGCCTTACACCACCCCGTACTTTCATATAATTCATCGATGTTCTATCTTTCCTACTTAAGTCCTCTAGTTTCTGCTGACTCAACCAAGACATCTGCATCTGAGGACTAAAAAAGAAATAATTACTTTAATGGGTCATATAAAGGCCATCTATGTGGGGCAGTCCAATAATGTTACTAAAGGCGTATACATTTTACAGATCAGTATAACAATGTGCACTGCTAATGTTTGACTTGTCTTCTTACAGTCTAGTAAATACTAATTAGTTAATCTTTTTTCTGTTTTCAAGACTGCCGTTAGGAAACAATAGTGGTGAAAATTATATATATTCTGGTGTATTACACTGAAAATCATTGTAGAATAAAAAGTTAACACATTGCACACAGAATTAAACAATGGCTTAGTACTTGTGTAAGAAGTCTGGCTCTGAACCATGTTCTGACTCCTGCTCCGGCATCTGCTCTTGCATTTGCCTGGGCGGGTTTTCCCTCAGTACTGTCGATGTCAGTTGTGGGGTGGTAAGTGCTCCTGGAGTTTGGATAGTGTCATTCCTGGTTACCCAAGAGTTGTCAATAGTGCTCTCTTCTGAAAAACATAAAAGCAGCAGTAAAAATATATATAAAAGGATTGTCAGTATATATCCACAATCAAAAATAAACTATATTATACAAAAACAGGTATTTAAATGATGCAGTACAATGATATACACTGTGACCAATGAAAATTTAAGGCCCCTTTCACACTGGGGCGGTTTGCAGGCGTTATTGCGCTAAAAATAGCACCTGCAAACCGCCCCTAAACAACCTCCGCTGTTTGTTCAGTGTGAAAGCCCGAGGGCTTTCACACTGAAGCGGTGCGCTGGCAGGACGGTAAAAAAAGTCCTGCGAGCCGCATCTTTGGAGCGGTGTATTCACCGCTCCTGCCCATTGAAATCAATAGGACAGCGCGGTTATACCGCGGCTATAGCCGCGCTGTACGAGGGGTTTTAACCCTTTTTCGGCCGCCAGCGGAGGGTTAAAACCGCACCGCTAGCGGCCGAATACCGCGGTAAAACAGCGCTAAAAATAGCGCTGTTTTACCGCCGACACCCCCTACCGCCCCAGTATGAAAGGGGCCTTATATACGATTGATTTCTATGGGATGCTGCAGATTACTTTAACTGACAATCTTAACGAGAAAGCCTAAATAGGATGTGTAAACTTCAGCATATTACCTAAGTCCATGTGCGAAAACCTAAAACATTAGTAAACTCAAAAGCCAATATTTATTATAATGCAGCTTCCAATTCTTAGATCTGATGGCTGCATTGGTTTTCTTTTTAGGCTTGCTTTCTACTATTTTCATGTAGTGATGGCGCCAGTGTTTTTTTAAAGAACAAGCTCTCTTGCAGATGTATCAGTTACAAGGATGAGACAAACCATTCAACACTGACAGGGGTGCTTACAACGATCAGCTTTCATTTATGTAAAACCTTTATCCAAAAGGAAAAAACTGTTTGCTGTAACTGCATATAAAGTGTTAACTGGAGATTGGCTTCAATTTGTTGGTGTTTTTAAATCTGTTAGTGCGTCTAACACTCCAGACTGACAATGCTGCTGTCCAAATGTTCTCTCTTTGCTCCTTCATCCAGAGTGGGGGCCCTCTAATACAGGAAGTGTGTTACTGGCCAGATCACCATGGGAAAACAGAGGGGGAAAAAAGCCTAATACTAAAACAAATGCAGCCACCACATCCAATTGGTAAGCTGCAATATATTACATTTTTGGTTTTGGGTTTAATACTTTAATAAATGACCAGTTACATTAGGGGTCCACTGTTTCGTGTTTTTAAGTGCTCACCTTCCACTCTCTTTTTGTGCAGGGGTGGCCGGCCCTTCTTACTTCTCACAGAGGAGCCTTTGCTGTTACTACCTCCACTGTTCACAGACAGCCGGTCCTCATCGCCACCTGTCACCAGTGAGTTTCTATAGGAAATAAGTGGCAGCCAAACATCTTCCCTTCTCTCCATCATTTGTTCTGTCAGGAATTTCTCCAGATACGAGTGCCTGAGCAAAGAAAAAGAAAAAAGGGATTACCAGGTGGTGCACAGACCTAGCTCTGGGAAAACTATTGGTGGAGGGAAAGAGTAGCGAGGGAATGGAAGACAATGTGACAGCAAGAAGAATTTCTTAAAGACAACAAAAAAGGATGTTTGTAAATCACTGAAAAATGCTTTTCTAAGAGGAGTCCATTAGGGGCACAGAAGTATAATCTTATTTTGCCTTGCCTCGTTCCCTCTTTTCAACCTTATAAACAAAATGCAGGCCAGCCCAGTGTAAAAAACATAATGAGCTTCTCAAAAAAGAAGTAGAGAGAACACAAAGAAATGTAAAAATCCATAAACAAGACAAATTCAAAGAAAATCTATTGGATCTTGAACGTGGTGATCTTTTTAATCCCACAATCTATAAAGGAAGGAGTCGATCGCGTAGGAATAGAGGAAGAAGCAATAGTTCAGCTAACACCAAGGTAATCGTAAACAATATTCATCTACTGATAGTGATAGTGAACGCAGAGATTTATCTGTGACTTTTTTAGAGAGGGATCAGTCACCCACAGACAATCCTGCAATAACGACAGAGAAAACCAAACCAAGTGTAAAAGGCAAAACACCCTCAGATTCACCCCCAAACCATCAGGAAAGACAGAGAAACTCGAAAAAGTCAGCGACAACTGAGGAACAGGACACACAGAACATAAACTGGTCTAATCCCCCAGATCAATCCGAGCACAGTCCCCCCACAGACATGAAGGTTGTTAACCTCACCGAATTCCCATTGAATAAACATCACCTCTCACTGCTCAGCAGAGGCCTCTCCTTCTCTCCTAAGTCAGGGATGAATGAGTTTGAAGTATATAAGGATATTTCTCTTTACCTTAGAAAGGTAATCTTTAGATACTGGCATTTGTCTAGACATACTAAAATCAATCTAAGCACACAAAATAAGGAGGAAAGGGAGGCGTTAGATGCACTTGTCTCCCTTTTACATGAGAATGCGGACTCTGATTTGGATATAGAGGCATCTTCTGAGCAGTCTGTATCGACACGCTCTGCTAACCTACCCATCAAATCAGTTAAAATGCCCCCACTGTCTAAACATAAATCTATTGAATTCTTCCTGGCGCAAGTCAGGAGGGATTTATCCAAGGTTAATTGGAAATATAGGGGTATTGACAATCTCACAAGAGAGGAGAGAAAAGCCCTTAAGGAACTTGAGGAGACCCTGGGTATCGTTATCAAGGGAAGTGATAAGGGAGGCAACTTGGTCCTTCTTACTGAGGACCAATATGAAAATGAAGTACTTAGACTATTGGGCGATAAATCTACTTATCGCAAACTTGCTTCAAATCCCTTCCCTGATATTGTCAATGCATTAAACTATCTACTGAGCCTAGCTCTGGAGGAGAAATTGATTACCAGGAGGGAGTTCAACTTTTTACGGGTATCTCAGTTTAATACTCCAACCTTTTACATTATATCTAAACTTCATAAATCTTTACATAATCCACCCGGCAGACCCATTGTGTCGGCTGTCAATGGTCCCCTCGAAAAAACTGGCAAATTTATAGATGCACTAATTAGGAGTTAGTTCATGATCTACCCTCCTACATGCAGGATACAAGGGATGTACTGCTACAATTGGACGCCATGGCCCTGCCGGAGGGATCTCTCATGGTAGGCAAAGATGTGGAGTCTTTATACACGTCGATTCCCCACGTATGGGGGCTTAAGGCTGTTCAATTTTTCCTTGAAAAGAAATTCCCACTTCTGGCACAGCAAAATGAGTTTAAAGGTGAGGTCCTAACCTTCTTACTGGAACACAATTGTTTCCAGTTTCTGGGTACCTATCAGCAAACCAGGGGAACCTCAATGGGGGCACCCTGGGCTCCCTCATATGCATGCCTTCATTTGGGCATGTGGGAGGAGGAATCTGTCTATCCGTCGCCAATGTACCTCCGCCACAGTCGCATGTGGCTGAGGTACATTGATGACGTGCTGATGGTATGGGTGTGCACTGAGCAGGAACTGTCTCCATTCATGGATGAACTTAACACGAATGATCGTAACATTAAACTTGCGTACATTGCCCATCACCATACCCTTTCCTTTCTTGATTTGACTTTGATAGCTGACGGGGGGAAGATTAGCATCAAAACCCATAGGAAACCCACAGCGGCGAACACACTTCTCCAGGCCACTAGTGACCATCCAAGATCCCTGATTAAGGGTATACCAGTAGGCCAGTTCCTTAGAATCCGTAGGAACTGTTCTAGACAACAAGACTTTGACTTGGAAGCTAGGGACCTTTATGGTAGGTTCAGGGACAGAGTTTATTCCCATTCATTAGGTTAGCGAAGAAAAAAGCTTTCCAAACAGACCGTTGGCAACTCCTCATCAGAAGGGACTCCATGGCTTCAAAAGACATACATGAACCCCCAAGGATTATTACCAAATACGGTGCTCAATGGGAACAGATTAGGACCATTCTAAATAATCACTGGCATATCCTTTCTGATTCCCCTGTCCTTGGTGAAATTGTGGGTGAACGTCCTCTTCTCACTGCTCGTCGCTCTCGGAATCTTAGGGATCATTTAATTCACTCAGAATACGTAAGATCTCCTACCCACAACTGGCTTACCCAACTTCCACCTTTAAAGGGTATGTTTAAATGTGGCAGATGCGCTGTATGCAGGTTTGTTGAGCGCACGGACGTGTTCGCCGATTCTGATGGTAAAAGACAGTTCAAAATCTATAATTTTATCAACTGTAACACTACGCGAGTAATTTACATGCTCATCTGCCCCTGTGGTAAAAACTATGTGGGTAAGACAAAAAGGAAATCAAAATCAGAATCGGCGAGCACGTCCAAAGTATTTTAAGTAAGGATGATGAGCGCCCCATCCCTTTACACTTTCTCAAATTTCATGGTGGGGATCCAACTGGACTTACTTTCAAGGGTGATTTTGACAGAATTCTCTGTCAGAAGGAAAAAATGTGGATATTTACCCTTGTCAGTATGTCCCACCATGGGTTAAACAATGAGTGTAATTTATCAGTGTTCCTTACACCTTAAATCATCTCATTGAGATCTCTTTCTTTGTCTTTGTGAATCCATATCCAATCTAGCTGACTATTTAATCTCATTATTCTTTCATTTAATTTGTCTTGTTTTCAATTCTAAATATTTTTCATCTCTGTTTATTCTTTAATTACTTTGGAGGGTTGATGCACCCACGGACAGGCTAGCTGTATTAATAATCTGTGTCTTCTGGTATGAATGGCAGTCCCTTGATTGCGCTGTTGCCTAGACAACTAGAAGCCACTGTATTTGCGTATCTCAGCACTGAGGGCTATATAAGTTGTCTATCCAGGCTGCTGCTCATGCTCTGAAGAAATCCTTGTGACGGATGAAACGCGTCAGCATGACGCCATCACGCCCTATCAAGCGTGCACACAGACCCACCCACCAGCCTTGGGGATTCCGCTCGCCTGCCGGCGAAGCCCTCTTTACAGACTCGGGTAGTGGATGATGACCCATACTGCTTCTATGCGGCACTCTACAATCCAACACCACTACTGTCACTGCATATACCCCGCCAACAGACGAATGCTTAGCTGCATGGAGATGGTCCGAGGAGGATCCAGCTGTCCTGCATGATATGAGACGTCTGAGAAGGACCGAAGTGTCATGTATGCCTGTCGCATATCGGAGTCAACGGAGTGGTGAGACTGAATCTGCTTATTGCCCTTATGGGACTGTCGTATCCATACCCAAAAAGTGTGTGTCTCCCTCTCCGAATTAGCATCAATGCTGTGACTGATTATAAGCATCTATTCAGGCATACTCCCGTCTCTAACCACCTACAGCTCTCTACATAGGACATTAACCCCACATCATTGGCCACTTGGTTCTCGACATCTAAATTGCATTTACTGCAGTCAATCACTACTGTGACCTCGGTTGTGGGACATTTGTTTATTTTGATGCTAGCATTCTACAGGCAGATCCCCATCATTTATGGCTGCACACACCTACCCCCTTGTCAACATACAGCAATCATATGTATACACTGAGAAGATCTGTTTCTTCATCCCCTATTAGTAGTGTGTATGTGTGTGTTAGTGGTGGGCATTTGTGTTTTGTCTTTAGACAATGTTGTCTATTTTATCTCATGGTGAAGGCTTTTGGTTCATTATTTATCACATTGTTTGATTTTTGATTGGTGTATATGTGAATCTTTTTCTATTAAATGTATTTATATTTTTGCTATATTGCTCGTTCCTCATTGAAGAATTCTTCTTTGGGCGGAATCAGTATCCAATCCCGTTCTCTTCCCTTGCTGTATTATCCTTTCCACTACCAGCGTGCCCCAAATGTTGTAGCAAAAGCGTACCAAGTGCATAATCATGAACCCAGGGGGGTGGAACCGGGGTCTTTCCATTTTTTTTTTTTTTTTTTTTTTTTTATTGTTTGGCCACGTCTATCAGCGCTGTAACCGTTTTATTTTTATTTTTCAAGTCTTATACTTTTTTACAGCAGCGATAGTTTCTAATTTAATCCTTTGTTGCGAGCGCTGCCTCCTTCACTCATTACTTGTTTTAAGGGGTCTTTCCATTGACTGCAAAAAAAGAACTTTACAGTGAGTACAAAACCCTTATCCCCACTCAACCATTGAGGAAAGGGTTACAAGAAAGTGTTGAGGAAATTTTAAACCTTGGGTGCATCTAAAAGCAGTCCAACTAAGAGATGGGGAACAGCGTCCCGCTCAATGAGCTGCCTGAAGGACCCTACACCTGAAACTGGCATCATATGAGGTAGAAACGTTCACCTAGTAGAACTTTAGAGAACGTGTTAACAGAAGACCAGGTGAAAACCTCCCAAATCTATGAAACGAAGGCCTGATGCTGAAAATCTAAAAAGACGCTCACTGCCCTAATGGCGTTAGCCTAAACTGCAAAGAAAGAATCCCGATCCTTAAAGGATAAGTTCGTGGTTACAAAAAAAAAAAGATAATAATAATGAATGCTTATTTTTTTGCAGGTAAAAAAATGTGTTTATTTTACTTTTTTTGTTAGGAGCCTGTAAAGCATTGCACCCACGATCAGCAGACCATTGGTGTAATGTCACGGTCCTGCAGACTGCATGTCTGCCTGTAACTCTAATACGAGCAGGAAGTTACTAAATGACAGGAAGCTCAATAAACAACCTAGAGTGCTAAACAGTGCCCTGGTAGTTAATTTAGAACTACAAGCGGACAGCCAAAAAGCCTGCCGGTACTTGTAGTTTTCACATTCACAGAACACTGTGGGGGAGATTTACTAAAACTGGAGCACACAGAGTCTAGTGCAGCTGTGCAAAGTAACCAGTTTCTAACTTCAGCTTGTTCAATTAGGCTTTGACAATAAGCCCTCGTTCACACTAAACACTGCTTTGAAATTGTGCAAATTCATCTGAACTCGCACAATTTCAAAGCCGCATTTCAGTTCAGGGGCAACTTAAGTTGAAAGACATCTGTGCAAGTTCATGCACAGATGTCTATTGAAATCGCCCACGAAGTTGGCGAAAGTAGTGCAGGAACTACTTTTGGAAATCGGTGCAGCGCCGCAAATTCGGCGTCGCATTGATTGGGACGCTTCTATTGCCGGCAACAGGCTCTGATTTGACATGCGATTTGATCTATCAAAACGCACCGATGTGAATGGGGGCTAAAACCTAGAAGCTGATTGGTTACTATGCGCAGGTGCACCAGATTCTGTGCGCACCAGTTTTGGTACATCTCCCCCTGTGAATGAAGGATGCGGCCAGGTGGGTGGAGCCCCGCAAGGCTGTGTTTTCTTTAGATTGTGACAGCGAGCAAGGGGAGAAGATCCCCCTTTCTCTATCAAAACTGGGGATCGGGGGGTGAGGAGGCCGGTGCATCTGTAACATGTTACACCTTGAATATGGTTGTAGCATGTTACAAAAGGTGAACATCTCCTTTAAGACCATAAGACCATAAGCCTGAATGATGGTCTGTCTGAGCCATGTAGATATGAAGGAAAGAGAAACGGAGGCATCCATCTGGAATAACAAAGGGAGTAATTTTTTCTGAAGAAAACTGTGGCTTGCATAGCCTGAAACATCCATATAATATTTCCTTTAGGCGAACTGGACCCATTAAAAGGGATGGAAGAACAATGTTCTGGTTAGGTTGGAAAACAGAGACGACCTTAAAAAGAAAGGAAGTCCTGGATCTCAATACTACCTTACCCTTGTGCAAGATTGAAAAGGGGTTACTAGCAAAATAAAGCCTCCAGCTCAGACACTCACCCTGAGTTAAAGGCCACAATGGCAAGTATAAAAACCCTGTGTGTCAGAGCGGCGAGAGGAATGTCTCCGATTAGTTCAAACGGGGGCTTCTAAGTTGCCCAAGCCTTGAGCATTGTAGGAATCGGACTCAGAGATGCTCCTGTCCCGTAGAGGCAGGGCTTCATTAGACTTTCCTTTAAGTCCACCACAGAGAAGCAGATCCAAAACAGATCTAGCAGAGCCTATGGTGTGTGCAAGTCATACCAAGTCAACTTACCACTCGAGCATCCACTGTTTTCTGGCTGGATACAAACCTGTCCATGGTTGGGCCAGGAGGTCCACATCTGTCATCACACACACACGGCCTGAAACACCTCTGGGTGCAAAGACCACTCTTAAATCCAGATGCTGCCAGCTGAGCAAATCTGCCTGCCAACTTTATATGCCAGGAATGTAAATGGCTGACAAGACTGGAATACAAAGTTCCACCCAAGACAGCACCTGCTCTACCTTCTCTTGTAGTAGCAAGACTTTCTATTTTACACAGACGTACGCTACTGCTGTGGTGTTGTCAGGGTGGATTCAAACTGAATGGTGCTTCCCAAAACTGAAGGGACAGCCATATCACCCAAAAGGTTAAAATGTTAAACAGGAGACCAGATTTCTCAGATGACTTTATCGCACTGATAAAGTGCCTAGGACAATAACCCGTTAGAACGTGGAAAACTTGTTAGCAGAAGACCAGGTGGCAGCCTTGAAAATCCGGTTAACAGTTGTCTGATGCCAAAAAGCCCCAAGAGGCGTTCGCAGATCTAATAGAATGTGCTTAGAAAAGAAAAACTAGTAGACTGGTCCTTGAGACTGAAGATCTGGACTTACATGATTTTCTGTCTTGTCTAAGGAGCTTGGAAGAAAGCCTTTAGAGAGGGGGCAAATGCTGAAGCAATGCTGTGGCTCTGGCCTAAAAAGCACTCTGAAGCTAAAATTTACCAGTACATATTGTGTGGAAAGTGCCACAAGCAGATCACAATAGCCCCTATGTTCAGTCAGGTCTGAGTACAGCACTCCAAAGTCAGACTAAAGAAAAGGCTAGCAGAATTGCAACAAGCAGTAGCGGGCATGGCAAGCCTTAAGTCACCCGGGCCCGATGGCCTTCCAAGCGAGACATATAAGCAGTATGGTGAAGTGCTGATCCCTGAATTACTAAAAGCTTTGGAGGGGTCACTTGAGGGGGGCCAGTTGCCTGCTTCAATGTTAGAAGCAACAATCACTGTATTACAGAAGGAAGGGAAAGACCCACTGGATGTGGCCGCCTATAGACCAATCTCTCTACTTTGCACTGACGTAAAAATTCTCGCCAAGGTACTAGCAGTAAGATTGAACGGAGTTATTCATAAATTGATCCACGAGGACCAGGCGGGCTTTATAGCCAATAGATCTACGAGCCTGAACATTAGAAGAGCGTTTTTGAATTTACAGTCACCATCGGAGAATGTAGGCTCGAGAGCGTCAATGACCCTCGATGTATCTAAGGCTTTTGATAGCGTGGAGTGGGGCTATATATGGCGCGTGTTGGAGAAATTCGGATTTGGCACGTCTTTTATAAGGTGGATTAGAATGTTATATACCCACCCTAAGGCAAGACTAAAAATTAACAACGAATTTTCAGATTGGTTTGAGTTGGAAAGGGGGACTAGGCAGGGGTGTCCTCTTTTTCCTTTGCTGTTTGCATTGGCGATGGAACCCCTGGCCATCTCCATAAGGGAAAGCAGAGCGATAACTGGTTTTCTGCGAAAATCGGGCGAAGAAAAAATCGCGCTATATGCGGATGACATTTTGTTATTCCTGGGGGACTCGACAAATTCACTACTGGGTGCGATGAGGATAGTGAAGGATTTCGGCAGCTTCTCTGGTTTAGAGATAAACTGGGAGAAGTCCGAGTTCATGCCGATAGATCCCATCAGCGAGCTAACAGCATGCGATATACCCCAGATGGTAATGGTGGATGCCCTGAAATACCTGGGAATAGTTCTGACGAAGGACCCAACCCTGTATATCAGCACAAACCTCGTCCCTCTTTTAACAAAACTGAAACAAAAAATAGGAATCTGGAGGCGTCTGCCCCTGTCCGCCGCAGGAAGATGTAGCTTAATAAAAATGGTTTGGATGCCACAATTGCTATACATCCTGCACAATTCGCCAGTCTGGATAGGCAAGAAGTGGTTTAAAAGAATTGATAGCCTCTTTAGGGAGTTGATTTGGAAGGGGAAGCAAGCCAGGATTCGACTTCGAGTGTTTCAGCTTCCCACACGGGAGGGGGGCTTTGCCCTCCCACACCCCGAGCGCTACTTCTTAGCAACTCAGCTACAGCAGCTGCTAGGATGTGGGATACTGAAAGGCGGCACCGCCAATGGCAAATTGCTATTGCCAAGTACTCCACATAACACCCTAGTTGAAACTCTAGAGGCGGCTATGTTCCATGACAATTATCCAACTATCAAGCTGCTAATTAAACTCTGGAAAACTGTCAAGAAAATGATGGGATATGAAGATCCAACAGTTTATTCTCCTATTTGGAATAACCGTAATTTACAGGAAGTTCTCAAAATAGGTACTTTTGGGGAATGGGTGAATCTTGGCATCAGAAGGCTAAGCCAGCTTTATAACGACACCAAGCTAAAGAGTTTCCCTGAATTAGGGGAATTCAAGCTACCGCGGAGTTCCTTCTTCCTATATCTCCAGCTAGAACACGCTCTTAAAGCACAATTTAAAGCTCAGACTCTGCGCTGGGAAGAAATGCCTCTATTTCAGAGCATAATCGGGTAAACCCTACTAGAGGTCTAATCTCAAGAATTTATGATCAATTAAGTAAACCAGACAACAGCGGGGGGATACTCTACGGACTAAAAGCCAAATGGGAAGAGGATATAGGGGGAATGACCCAGTAACAATGGGCGAAAACCTTGGAATTGAGTGTACAGGTCTCGGTGTCCCCTTCACAGCGGCTCTCTCATCTACTCTTGTTGAATAGAGCCTACTATACACCTAAGAGACTTTTTAAATTTGGGAGAAGGCCTAATGACAACTGCCCCAGATGTCAGAGGTCGGGAGACCTCATCCACATGCTGTGGAGGTGTCCCAAGTTATTTAGATACTGGGAAGAAGTGACCGGAAACTTGGGAAGTATCTTTGGCACTATAGTAGTAAAAGAGGCAATAACCTGTATCCTGGGGTATAGAAGAGTTCTGGGGGAGAGACTGAGCACCACACTGGCCATCACGCGAGCCTTGTTTCAGGCTAGGAAGATGATAACACTAAGATGGCAATCAAAAGACTCCCCCCTCGGTAAAAGACTGGATCTCTACTATTAATGATACTCTGAGTAGGGAAAGAGTGGAGTACATAAAGAGAGGCAACCTTCAGGAATTTGAAAGCATGTGGAAGCCATGGCTAGAGAAAGCAGGAGGTCCCTAATAGGCAAGGCGTAGGATTAGACCAAGAGAAGGGCTTAACACAATTATATAGGTAACTGAGATCCTTGAGGACAAGGAGCGCTATAGCGAAGTGATTTTGGCGCGCATATTTTCTTTTCTTCTTTTTTTAGTGTCTTATTTCTTTTTTTCTTACTTTGATTAAATAATCTAGATGGTTGCAGGTTAAACCTTGAGGGGGGGTGGGGGGGGGGGGGGGGGGGTTGATTTGGGAATAAGTAAACTTTTTGTGCAATACTGGGCAGCTCAGCAAAGGACGGACATGGGGAGCCCATAAGTCTTCTATTATATATCCCCTTCCTGTTTTTCCTTTATCTTTTCTATATTTTTACTTCCTTATGCGAGTCCCTTTCCCCTCCAACCTGGCCCAGAAAATGATAAAGTCCCACTTGCCACTGGGCTTTAGCGTTACTACAGATTGAGCCTAGGTGTTGGGAATAAGGGAGGACTTGCTGCTAAAGTGATACATTAAAGTATTCAGAGGGACGATACAAAAGGAATAGAGGTAATGCATGATCCACTATGATGTAAACCGGAGAAGGCGACAGTCATGAACATGAACTGATTTTGCCCTCTGCTTATTGGTTTCTGAAGTGGAAAAAGAAAAAAAAAAAAAGAAAAAAAAAAAAAGAAAAAAAAAAAGAATGGTGCAATTAAAGATTTTTTCTTTATCGTACATCACGGTATACAGAGCACCATAGTAATAACTATGTGGGTTATAGGCCACCTTTAGGTGAATGGCACAACCAAAAAGGAAACAGGAAGTCCCTCTCCCTATATAAAGCCTCCCATACCGGGAGTACCTCAGTTTTTTCGCCACTGTATAAGGTGTTGGTCACGGTTGATGAAATGCTAAGAGAGCTCCGCTAAGCAATCCCTGATGGGATCAAGGAGCTGTGCTATCTAAAGTGGTTGAAAGCCAAAATGGATGGTACCCGGGCCTCGTGGAAGAAACAAGGTTTTTGCCTGTAATGCTTCTCTTTGAGAGCTGGACCCTGGGACCCGAAACCTTGGTCATGTTTATACAACCAAAGAGTTCTCTGGCAGGGTGCTGTACAGATCCAAGGGAGTGGACCCGTGAAAGGGGACCCGGTCCTGGAAGGTCTGGCATGACACGGCCCGCCGTGATGGGTGAAGACTGGATCTGTCTGTGATAATTTCCAGCAGTCCTGCAGCGGGATCAGGTAAGTCAGAAAGATTACAAGGAACTTGTGTATGTATGTATGTATGTATGTATGTATATATAAAATTCAATAAAATTCACTTGGTCTTTCTAACATGAGTATGCGGTGCCTTACCTGTGTTTGCCACTAAAGGGTGTTAAAGCAACATACCTGGCTTCCCCTTTTGTGCTCAGTGTCAGCAAAGTCTCCTATGGCAGCACTGCTATCTCCAGCTCTGTCAGCCATCAGAGGGGTTTGGGGGGACCATACATCGTTTCAGGAGGTCAGGTTCCCCCTGCTGCATACATCACTAAGGACGATTTGGCTGGTTTGGAAGGGTAAATAGCCGAGATTTTAGCGTCTTCCTCCTGCAGAGGTGAGAAAATGTAGCAGATCCCCTTCTCCTGCCCTTGATCTTCCAGTATTGGAGCAACAATGGGCAGATGATATTGGGGTACCTTTGAGAGAAGGCGGTTCAGGTGACTCCTCTTCTGAGGATTCAGAGTCTGAAGAACCTTTCTCAACTTCGCAATCGCAGAAATTGCTAATCCAATCCCTTACGGACTTAGCTCGTTCTGGATATAAGTTGCCTCCTGCAGAGGTGGAGGATGTTTCCTTCTCCTCCTTGGGTTCGCTAAAACCCCCACAGGGTTCTCATGCTTTCCCTATGCACCAGTTACTGGAGCAACTGATTTATGCTGATTGGGATCACCCAGATAAGCAGGTTTCTCCTAAAAGATTTTCAATTCTTTATCCTATGGAGAAAAAGTTCTCAAAGAGATGGCATTTGCCAGCAGTAGATGCGGCTATCTCCTCTGTGAACAGGAGTTTACCTTGTCCAAGTGGACAATGTACAAGTATTTAGTGATCCAGCTGACAAGAAGTTGGAATCTTTACTTAAGGCCTCATTTGCTGTAGCTGGTGCGGTAGTACAACCTGCAGTTGCAGCAATAGGCATCTGTCAATCCCTTCGGGATGAATTCAAGCAGGTTATTAAAAAAGTTCCTGCTCAAACTGTAGAGGCCCAAAGTTTAGCTGAGCTAGCTAGGGCCCTATACTTTGCAATGGACGCTATGAAGGATTCTATCCATCAGGCCTCTCGCCTTGCGCTCATCTTGATACATATGTGCAGGATTCTGTGGCTAGAGAACTGGGCAGCCGAGTTACCATGCAAGAAGCTCTTGGCTGGGTTTACATTTCATTGAGAAAGGTTGTTTGGGAAGATTTGGATAACTACAGTATATGCAGAAGATTTTGGGGGGTAAAAGTACCCTTGTGCTGGTTAAGAAAAAGAATAGACGGTCTTCTTTAAACCTTTTCCTCAACAACAGGCAGTCCTCCAAGCAGTCTTGATGGCCTCCACCGTCAGGGGCAAAGGGTAAGCCTCATAACCAGACACAGGGCTACAAAAAGCCCTGGAGTCAAAAGTCCACAAAACAGAATCCCAAGGCTTATTTGTGAAGGGGAGCCCCCGCTCGATCGAGTGGGGGGAAGACTGCAGTGGTTTTCAGAAACTTGGCAAGAGGAAATCCAAGACAAGTGGGTCCTCTCTGTAGTAGGCTACAAACTAGAGTTCCAAGAGTTTCCACCATCGCGTTTTCTAAGATCAAACGTTCCCAAGGACCCAGTAAAGAAAAAGTCCTAATTTCTGGCACTGGATCGATTACTGTATCAGGGAGTAATAAGAGGTTCCCTCAGCAGAGAGGGACATGGGGTTTTATTCAAACCTCTTTATGGTACCAAAACCAAATGGAGATGTCAGACCCATTCTAGATCTCAGGAATCTGAATCACTTCCTAAACATTCGCTCCTTTCGAATGGAGTTGATTCATTCAGTTGTTTCCACCCTATGGGGAGGAGAGGTTCTAGCACCCATAGATATCAAGGATGCGTATCTACATGTGCCAATATTTCCTGCTCACCAGAGGTTTCTGCGGTTTGCGGTAGAGCAGCGCCACTTTCAGCTCGTGGCCTTGCCGTTCGAGTTAGCCACCGCTCTCAGACTGTTTACAAAAGTGTTAGCCCCAGTACTAGCAAGACTAAGGGGCCAGGGTATAGCAATAATAGCATACATAGACGACCTGCTACTGGTAGATCAGTCAATAGCAGGGTTAAATCAGGGGGTGTCCAGAACAGTCAGTTACCAGCAACACCTGGGTTGGATTCTCAATCTAGAGAAATCATCCTTACAGCCGGTAAGAAGGCTGCAGTATTTGGGCCTGGTCATAGACAACTCAGGAAAGGGTGTTCTTGCCTCAGGCAAAGGTCAACGCTCTAAGAGAGCTGGTCCAGGCGGTCAAGGCAAAAAAGGGTCCTTCTATTCGACTTTGTATTAGATTACTAGGGAAGATGGTAGCTTCTTTCGAAGCGGTTCCCTATGCCCATTTTGATTCAAGACTGTTGCAACACAGTGTACTGTCTGCTTGGAACAAAATGATCCAAGCGTTGGATTATCCAATGAATCTGGCTCCAAAAGGTACCCCAGAGTCTCAACTGGTGGTTGATAACCAGGAATTTACAGAAGGGGAAATCCTTCATTCTAGTTTCCTGGAAAGTAGTAACAACGGATGCCAGCCTATGGGGCTGGGGAGCAGTTCTAGAGGAGACCACTGCTCAAGGGAAGTGGTCAGAGTCCGAGAAGACCTTCAGTATCCTAGAGATTCGGGCAGTACGTCTGGCTCTAATAGCATGGATGTCCAGGTTGCAGAATTCTCCTGTTAGGATACAATCAGACAATGCCACAGCAGTGGCCTATATCAATCACCAAGGGGGCACCAGACACCACGCAGCCCAAGGGGAGGTGGACCATATTCTGGCTTGGGCAGAGAAACATGTTCTTTGTCTATCTGCAGTTAATATTCCAGGAGTGGAAAACTTGCAGGCAGATTTTCTGAGCCGTCAACAGTTATTGCCGGCAGAATGGTCTCTACATCCCAATGTCTTTTTGGCCATATGCCAAAGATGGGGGACGCCATACGTAGATCTATTGGCGTCCAGGTTCAACAATTAGTTGGACAACTATGTGGCGAGAACAAGGGATTCACTTGCACTCACATTAGATGTGTTAGTGACCCCGTGGAATCAGTTTTCACTGATTTACGCATTCCCTCTAGTTCAGCTGCTACCACGGCTGCGTAAGTATGTCATAGGAAGAATTCTGGCCTTTCTACAGTAGAAGTAGAAATTAAGCTGGCCTTGAGTACAATCAAGGGTCAGGTTTCATCCTTGGCAGTGTTTTTCCAAAGGCCGCTTGCTTTGCATTCTTTAGTCCATTCTTCATACAAGGGGTAACTCGGATAACTCTGCCAGTTAGAATACCCTTGTGCCCATGGGATTTGAATCTGGTTTTGTCGGTGTTGCAAAGACAACCCTTTGAACCTATACGGAATATTTCTTTGAACCTTTTGACAAGAAAATTAGTATTCCTAGTTGCGATAACCTCTGCAAGAAGAGTATCAGAATTGGCTGCAGTATAGGTCCGCACGCCTGGTGGCGGCCATTTGCTTTGTGTCTCCCTCCCCTCAGGTGGCATTGCTTTGGGACATCCCACAGTCATTACTATGGTGCTCTGTGTCCCGTGATGTACAATAAGGAAAATAGGATTTTTATAACAGCTTACCTGTAAAAATCCTTTTTTTGGAGTACATAACGGGACACAGAGGTCCCTCCCCTCTTATTGGGATGTGTGTATATATTGCTTTGCTACAAAAACTGAGGTACTCCCGATATGGGTGGGGGACTTCCTGTTTCCTTTTTGGTTATGCCAGTGTCCATTCACCTAAAGGTGGCCTATAACCCACATAGTTATTACTATGTTGCTCTGTGTCCCATGATGTACTCCAAGAAAAGGATTTTTACAGGTAAGCTGTTATAAAAATCCTATTTTTTTTTTTTACCAATTTTCTGCAAGTTCACATACAAATTAACCAAAAATGCATTAACTTAAACAAAACTAAGAAAGCCTAACACAATGTGTAAATAATGTAACAAAGACGAGCTGCCACATTAGTCCCCTATAGAAAATGATCAGAGTGAAGTCAGTCAATCCCTAAAGTGTATCTGCACTTTTAGTGCAGTGACCTTTTTTTTAACCCCTTCACCACCTCATACCAGTCATATACTAACCTTGCCCCCAAGCCAGCAAAAATAATGGCCATGTGTCCGCCTTGGTACTGCACACTTGTCAAAATACTGTCCACTGGGCTCACTAATGTGTCCTTTAATCTCTATTCAATTATTAACCGCTTCCGGACCGCCCGGCACATATAAAATGCGGCAGGGCGGCCTGGCTGCACAAAATCACGCACCAGTACGTGACTTTGTGCACGCGGAGTAGGGGGTGCGTGCACCGCTCCCGCAGTGCTTGGACACAGTGGAAGCCAATCAGCGGGTCCGGCGGCCGCGATGGTTTCGATCGTTCTGTGGACAGACGGAGCAGCAGTGTACCTATGTAAACAAGCCAAACCGCTGATCTGTCAGGGAGCAAAAGAGAGATCTTGTGTTTCAGTTAAGCTAAGCGATCTCTCTTTTCCTCCAGTGTATCCATCCCCCACACAGTTAGTAAGCACCTCCCAGGGACACACTTAACCCTTTGATCGCCCCCTGGTGTTAACCCCTTTCAGTGTATTTTATACTGTGTCAGTGCATTTTTTTTTAGCACTGATCACTGTATTGGTGTCACTGGTCTCCAAAAAGTGTCACTTAGTATCCAATTTGTCCACCGCAATGTTGCAGTCCCGCTATTAAAAAAAAAGCAATAAACCCAGCCGTTTGCAGACGCAATAACTTTTGCGCAAACCAATCAATAAACGCTTATTGGGATTTTTTTTTTTTTTCACTAAAAATATGTAGCAGTACGGTCTCAATTTCATCCTACTCATGTATCTGCTTTGATGAATGGAGAGGGACAGATCACAAACCAGACTAGCTCCATTGTATCCATTTTTCAGTCTTATTATACCTACCTCAACATGCAAGTTCCGGACTACTCAGATCATGCCTTTCTAACACTCAATGCTATCAAGGCCTTTGATAGTGTCCAGTGGCCATACTTGTGGGCCATTCTTGAAAAGTTTGGACTTAGCTCTGTCTTTGGTCAATGGGTCCGGTTGCTGTATACTGCACCATGAGTGTCAATTAGGGTTAATGGTCTTCAGTCTCCCACCTTCAGACTATGTCGGGGCACTAAGCGGAGTGCCCATTGTCAAACCTGCTTTTTGCCACTGTCATATAGCCCTTGGCTTGTCCTATACGGGCCTCTTCAGATATCACTGGTCTTATTAGAGGTGCAATGGAAGAAAAGATATCATATATATATATATATATATATATATATATATATATATATATATATATATATATAGAGGATGTTCTTTTATCCTAACCAATATTTGTTCATCTTTGCCGGCAGTAATGACATTTTCTGGGCTTATTATAAATTGGGAGAAATCTATGCTATTACCTTTGGACTCCCAGCCAGACCCTTTACCACCTGCAGTGTCTCATTTAAGGGTAGGGTCTTCCACTAAGTACCTGGGTATAGTGATCTCTCCTCCTCCACAGTCGTATATTTCAGATAATATTGCTGAGCTCCATTACTCTCTAGATTTTAAACCCAAAGTAAAAACTTAAATAAATTGCCTTTAATCGGTAGTAGGCCATATAATTCCTGCCTAAGATATGGATGCCTCAGCTTTTGTATTTTTTACATGAATGCTCCTGCTTGGCTACCCCTATGTATTTTTACTAAGATTAACAGTATATTTAGGGGCTTAATATTAGAGGTCGACCGATATGGGTTTTTCTCTGGCCGATGCCGATGCCGATATTTAGAAATCGCGGTGGCCGATGGCCGATATATGATGCCGATTTTTTTGGGCCGATATATTAGGCCGATTTTTTTTTTTTTTCTTTTTTTTTCCCCCTTCATCTCATAAAATCTAACAGTTAGACCCCTTTCACACTGGGGCATTTTTTTAGGCTAAAAATAGCGCCTGTAAAGTGCCAGTAAAACGGCTCCCCTGCAGTCTCAGTGTGATATCCCGAGTGCTTTCACACTGAGGCGATGCGCTGGCAGGATGTAAAAAAAAAGTCCTGCAAGCGGCATCTTTGGAGCGGTGTATACCGCTGCTCCACCACTCCTGCCCATTAAAATGAATGCGCACCGCTGCCGAAGCACCTGTATAACGTTTTGGCAGCTGCACTTCAGGGGCGCATTTAACCCCCTTCCTCGGCCGCTAGCTGGGTTATAAGCGCCCCGCTAGCAGCCGAATAGCGCCGCTAAAATGACGGTAAAGCGCCGCTAAAACTAACAGCGTTTTACCGTCAACGCATGCCCGCTCCAGTGTGAAAGCAGCCTTAAGTAATAAGTGATACAGAAAATTTTTTACATTTAAACATTTATTGAACAAAACAAACCTCCAATCAGTTCACTTGTATGTAGAATTTAGATTAAAAAAAAAAAAACTATATCTTAAATATTAAATACACAAAAACAGGTAATCAAAACTTTTGGACGAAAAAAAAAAATGGGCTAACTTTACTGTTTATTTTTTTTTCTTTTAATTAGTGTATTTTTAAAAAAAAAATTGCGTTTGAAAGACCGCTGCGCAAATACCGTGTGACATAAAATATTGCAACAACCGCTATTTTATTCCCTAGGGTCTCTGCTAAAAAAATATGTATAATGTTTGGGGGTTCTAAGTGATTTTCTAGCAGAAAATATAGGATTTTTACTTGTAAGCAACAAATGTCAAAAAAGATTTAGTCTTTAAATGGTTAAACTGAGAAATTCTCTATAAAAAGAACCCGAAGAGATACAAATGTATCTTCTTATCAGATCTGGCAGGCTGCCCAGAGGAGAGAGAAAACAAACTTCAAACAGCTTGCAATTGACTTCTATTACAGAAGTCATTTGCAAGTCCCGCTGAAGTTATAATCGGCTTTTTTTATCAGCACAATCGGCCGATGCCGATTAAGTAAAAAAAGCCAAATATCGGCCGATATATCGGCCGGCCGATATATCGGTCGACCTCTACTTAATATTAGAGGTCGACCGATATATCGGCCGATATTTGGTGTTTTTTACTTAATCGGCATCGGCCGATTGTGCTGATAAAAAACTTCAGCCCGACTTGCAAATGACTTCTGTAATAGAAGTCAGTGCAAGTTGCCTGAAATCTTCTGTGAAGCGACTTCTCTCCTCCTCTGGGCAGCCTGCCAAATCTGATAAAAAGAACCTGAAGGATACAATGTTTACACTTATGAATGAACTGAGCTCCCTGTGTAGGAGCTCTCAGTTTAACCATTTAAAGACTAAATCTTTTCTGACATTTGTTGCTTACAAGTAAAAATCCTGTATTTTCTGCTAGAAAATCACTTAGAACCCACAAACATTATATATATATTTTTTAGCAGAGACCTTAGGGAATAAAATAGCGGTTGTTGCAATATTTTATGTCACACGGTATTTGCGCAGCGGTCTTTCAAATGCAATTTTTTTTGAAAAAATACATTAATAAATTAAAAAAAAAAACTAAGCAGTAAAGTTAGCCCATTTTTTTTCATCCAAAAGTTTTGATTACCTGTTTTTGTATATTTAATATTTAAGATATAGTTGTTTTTTTTCTAAATTCTACATACAAGTGAACTGATTGGAGGTTTGTTTTGTTTAATAAATGTTTAAATGTAAAAAAATTTCTGTATCACTTAAGGTTGCTTTCACACTGGAGCGGGCATGCGTTGACGGTAAAACGATGCTAGTTTTAGCAGCGCTTTACCGTCATTTTAGCAGCGCTATTCAGCTGCTAGCGGGGTGCTTATAACCCAGCTAGCAGCCGAGGAAGGGGTTAAATGCGCCGCTGCTGAAACGCTTTGCAGGCGCTTCGGCAGTGGTGCGCATTCATTTCAATGGGCAGGAGTGGTGGAGGAGCAGTATACACTGCTCCAAAGATGTTGCTTGCAGGACTTTTTTTTAACATCCTGCCAGCGCATCGCCTCAGTGTGAAAGCACTCGGGATCTCACACTGAGACTGCAGGGGAGCAGTTTTACAGGCACTTTACAGGCGCTATTTTTAGCCCCAAAAAAAACAAAACACCCCAGTGTGAAAGGGGTCTAACTGTTAGATTTTATGAGATGAAGGGGAGAAAAAAAAACAAAAAAAAAAACAAAAAAACAAAAAAAAAAAAAAACAATCGGCCTAATATATTGGCCCAAAAAAATCGGCATCACATATCGGCCACCGAGATTTCTAAATATCGGCATCGGCCAGAGAAAAACCCATATCGGTCGACCTCTACATAATATGGTGAACCCCCCCACCTGCATAAAATTGGAGGTTTTACAACACCCCAAAAACGCTGGGGGATTAGCAGTCCCCAACCCGAGTATATATTTCCTTGCATCTCAATTACAGCACTATGCGGGATGGGACTCTGAGTAGTCTTTTTCCTGCTTGGTGTCTATTCTCTCATGTGCTTAATGGTCGACCACCACTACAGGTATTGGAGGAGGCACTGGGGGGGGTGTTTCGCTCACTACTATGCCAACTCTCAGGTGAATGTGTAAAATATGGGATACAGTTAAGAAAATGATGGGAGTTCTTATCCTACCAGATACACCCCTATATGGGGTAATGATAGACTCCCTGAACTCTTTTCAAAGATGGGAAAGATCTGAGTAACAACTCTATTTAAACCGTATAAGAACTGTTTGCTGAAAACTTTCGAAGAGCTGAGGGGAGAGTTTTCTCTATAGTCAAATTGGTTTTATCAATTTCTTCAATTACGCCATGCTCTACGGGTTTAATTTTCTTCAATTGAGGTATTTTTCCATTGACCCTTGTTCTGGATAAAGTAGTACAAGCAAGGTCAACAAAGGGCCTTACAGGGCGTTGTAAGATAAACTCCTATTGAATTTTCCTATTCGTTCTAGGGCTGGGTAGGAACAGGATGTTGGCCCTATTCCTGAAGAGGTTTGGGAAAACATAATTCGGTCTTTGCCTCGTGTTTCTCTCTCCCCATCACATAGACTGTCTCAGATTTTTATCCTTCATAGGGTATATTGAACTCCTGAATTTTTGCTTGCTATAGGCTTGAAATCTGAGCCAGCCTAAGCAAGGTGCAGCAATACAGGTGCATTGATACATCTCTCGCGGCAATGTTCCAAATGCCAGAAATATTGGGCAGAGGTGGTTGGTACTCTTAATGTACTACTGGATGTTAATATCTAGGTTGAACCACTTGCATGCATCTATATCTACACCACAACCATTGGTCCCTCCACACATGCCAGGGTGCTGGGTGTAAGCCTTGACTCTGACCTCTCCTTCAGCCCCCACATCCAATCACTGGCTAAATCCTGCCACCTTAACCTCCGCAACATCTCAAGAATTCGACTCTTCCTGACTAATGACACCACAAAGCAACTTATTCACTCCTTGATTATTTCCCGCCTTGACTACTGCAACTCTCTCCGTAATGGCCTACCCTTAAGCAGGCTATCCCCCCTTCAGTCTATTATGAATTCTGCTGTTAGGCTAATACACCTCACTAACGATCCATGACTGCTGCATCTCCTCTCTGCCAATCCCTTCACTGGCTTCCCCTACCCCACCGCGTAAAATTCAAAATTCTAACCATAACCTACAAGGCCATTCACAACATCGCCCCCTTCTACATCACCAACCTTATCTGCAGATATCGCCCAAATCTTTCCCTCCGCTCCTCCCAGCACCTCCTGCTCTCTAGCTCCCTTGTTACCACCTCCCATGCTCGCCTTCAGGACTTCTCCAGAGCCTCTCCCATCCTCTGGAACTCCCTACCCCAGTTTGTCCAATCACCCCTGTAAAGCGCTGCGTAAACTGTTGGCACTATATAAATCGTGAATAAAATTATATATATATATATATATATATATATATGGAATATTTTATGGTCACATTTAGTCCACCCTATTTAGTAAGCATAATCTTCTTCTTATTCATTTTCTTTATATCTTTTATGCTCCAAAGGTGTTGGGTGGGTTGGGATGTGATGTCAGGGTTTCCTTTTTTTTTTATGTAGTATTTGTGATGTTTCATGGGATGTATTTTGATTAATGTGTTTGTATTGTTGTAAATGTTAAAAAGGAAAAAAAAAAAAAAAAAAGAATCTGATAAAAAAAAAAAAATTAGTGTGTGTGTGTGTGTGTGTCAGAATATATATTGGCCTAGACTGATGAGGAAGTTTGATTTTTGACTTCTTTTTTCTTGGGAATGTTTTATAGTAGAAAGTAAAAAATATAGATTTTTTTATTCATAATTGCCTAATTTTATTTGGGTATAGCGTCACACAACTGTGCAATTATCATTAAAAGCAACGCAGTGCCGTACCGCAAAAAATGGCCTGGTCAGGAAGTAGGTAAAACCTTCTGGAGCTGGCTGAAGTGGTTAAAGTGGATGTAAACCAGATTCATAACATTTGAGCTGGGCACATATATCTGCAGTGGTTTGTTATCTCTCTTCAAAGCACTATGTCCCCTAGCTGTCTCCTTTCTTCCGTTATCAGCCTGATAACTCCTGACAAGTTCTGATAAAGCAGCCTAAAGCAACTGGAGTTTTGTGCTGGGGAGGATGCTATAAATAGATTAGAAATGTGCTAAACGATTCAAGGGACAGAGCTGAAAGTCTCTACCTATGAGGAGAGGGGGTGTGTGCCTTTCCTCCAATCAGCTGTCTTAGCTATATGCCCAGGCTTCACTGCAGTGGTAACCAGGAAAAGAAAATCTAATACTATGTGCACTTTCTAAACAGTATATAAAGATGAAGACATCAGATACACATCTAAAACTTACATAGGGAGATTTGTTTCATCCCTGTGGCTGTTCACTTCACTGGGTATATGTGACGGTTAACATTCACTTTAAGGAAACTGTGGATTCCTGAGATCAAACTCATAGAATTGAACCAAGTATGTGCAAGTCTGGCAGAGAAGATTTTGGCAAGAGCCAAGGAGGCCAAACCGCCGATATCTTGCTGGATTAGGGACAGAGGAATACAAAACTTAGAGAAGAAACTACAGGGCAGGTAAAAAATAAGTTTAATCATATTAAAGTGGTTTTAAAGCCTTAAAGTGGAGCTCCACCCAAAATGGGAAGCACCACTCATTTGCCTCACCCCTCCGCTGCCACATTTGGCACCTTTTGTGGGGGAGCGGGTACCTGGTTTCGACAGGTACCCGCTCCCACTTGCCGATGAGTTGGCCGCGGCAAACTCATCCAGAAGTTCGGCCCCCTTCCTCTGCCGCGCCATTCACAGTACACTTTGCGCATGCGCAGTAGGGAACCGGCTTTGAAGCCGCAATGCTTTACTTAAGGTTTCCCTTACCCGAGTTGGCGATGGCAGCACCCGAGAGATGAATTCTCTGTCCGGGCACTCGAGAAGAAGAGGAACCAGGAGCGCCGTGGAGGGACCCCCAGAAGGAGGATTGGGCTACTCTGTGCAAAACCCTTGCACTGAGGAGAAAAGTATAATATAACATGTTTGTTATTTAAAAAAAAAAAAAAAAAAAAACCTTTACAACCACTTTAATGTACACGGGACATTTTAAAACCTCTCCTGAATGATTTAACTTGACAGATAATAACCAACGTTTAAAAATGTCCATTCTGCCACGTTTATATGCCGCGTTTGCATTTAGAAGCGTTTTTTTTTTTTTAAATCCCCAAAACCTCCATTAAAAACGCAAGTAAATGAAACAGCTAAACGTAAGTAACCGCATTTACAAGCTGTTACAGGCATTTGGCATTTCAAATGCCTCTGAACATCCGTCCTGCACGCATTTTTTTGCTTTCCAAAAAGTGTTTCTAAACTCAACTGCCTAGAGGCGACTATAAATGCCCATGTGTACATGTACTGATAAAATAACAGAGGAGAGTTCAGGGGCAGCTAAAAAAACGTTCAACGTCAGTTTACCAGCAGCAGTGTACGTGAAGCCTATTGCTGGCCACACACTACACAGAAAAAAAAAAAAAAAAAAAAAAAAAAAAAAAAAAAAAAATCGGACGAAATTCTGTCATTTAGACAGTTCGTTCGTTTTTCGGCCAGTTAATGCTGTGGCCTGGCTTGTTCATGCCAGGCCGCATGCCTAATTCTCTTGGGCCACATATGGCCCTCTGCTTGTACACCCCTGGTTTATTAGGCATTGGGTGATATTCCTATCTCTAAATATGCTAAACACCTGTTGCTAATCCTTTATTTCTATGCGGAAAAAAAACAATCAATCTACTAGCCTGGAAGGGTCTCTCCTCCCCCTCAATTAATACTTGGCTGCAAATAGTCAATGCTAACTTACCACTTTATAAGCTCACTCCTGAAAAGACCAAAGATGTTTGACAAGATATGGGATCATTGGGTCTCTGGCCCACTTACTTTTCCTAGATCTAGAATCTTAAGATTCGAATGTTGCTTGTCCATTTTGTTAAATTCTCACTCGATTTGGTTTATTGTAGGTCCTTTTCTTTATTTTAAAAATACTGTTATATAACAATGAGGCACGAGAGACCATTGTCAATGTATGTGTTTTTTATCCTCGTCATTTAATAATATATCTTGACAAAAAAAAAAAAAAAGGAAGGAAGGAAGGAAAGAAAAGTGCGAATTAAAATCCTGATGTGATACTTACACTGTTTTCTTGTCTTGTCTAAGGAGCTTGGAAGAAAACTCACTCAATACTTCCAGGAAAGCAAGATTTAGAGGGGGGTACTCCATACCTTTGGGATTCTGGTATTTGAAAGCAAACTCTATACCATCTCTGTGCAAAAAATAAAAAAAATGGGATAAAGCACTAACTATAAACGATTCTCTGTGAACATGGGTGTCTTTCACAACAAAGCATTAATGATTTCTAGGAATGACCAATTAAAGGAATATAAATTGCATACAAATTACATGCCTTTAAAACACAGTTAATGTAATGATAAGAAATGAGAACATTAAGCACATCCAAGAGAAACAGACGCCTTATACAACAATTTAATTAGCACAGTTCAGAGAGCTTTAACAGCCATTTAAACTCCCATTAAGAAGAACAAATAATTTAACTATAATTCAGTACAACCAACTTCACAAATGGGAACTGTTAATTCTGTCGCTTACTTATGTAATGTGGCCACAGCTTCTCTGGTCTTTATCTGATCCAGTCCAAAGGTAAGCGCAAACCTACGTGCCAGTTCCTTAATACCACTAACGTGAGCCGACGTCCGGTCCAGATTGGGGCCTTGCTCCTGCACCAGCTCATTAAACAGCTAGAAGGGTAAAGATGACGACATAATCAACAGTTTAGTTTACAGTAGGCTATGAAACATCTCAATGTTTTAAAAGTGTCAATTATTTAACCTCTTACAACCAGCTTGCGCTTTCTGGGATTTTGAATTCCAGAGGACAATAGGCAGGCCACTGATCATGTGATAATTTGGACTGGTTGTCACAGTAATCACAGGATCGGAAGCCCATCCTACCAGCTCCAAATCAAACAGTGACCAGAAGCTGTTGGTGAGAGTTAAGAGTGCTGTGGACTCTACCATGGCCTGGACTAATTGAACTGTAAATATAAACTTTAAGCCACATCTTTTGGCAGTGCCCTTTAGTTCAACAGTTTTGGGTGGGGGTGGTTCAAATTCAAAGGCCCCCTACTAGAGAGTGGAGAACGTTGTTCACCATTTTATGCTTGCAAAGTGATCATTTTGATTTGTAAAAGCCCCAATGCTCCTTCTATAACATTGTGAAAGGGGTTGGTGAATACAGCCTTGCTCTTTTTCTGTAAGGCTACTTATCTGAATAGGGGATGTTTAAAAAAAAAGTGTGAGGTCTAACACAGCTGGATTTCCACATCTGACACTAATGCCTCATAGAACTGTAACTTAACCCCTTCAGATCTGCGCTATAGCCGAATGACGGCTACAGCGCGGATCTACTTTGCCGGGAGGCTGTCAATAGTCGTCCTCCCTTTGCACGCTCCCTGCAGGTCGCACGCTGTGATCACCGAGTCAATAGGACTCGGGTGATCACAGATCGATCACGACACCTTACCGCGTGATCAGCTGTCAACCAATGACAACTGATCAAGTGATGTAAACATAAGATCGGTAACCTTTTTTTTTAAAAAAAAAAAGCCGATCACCGGCTTTTGTGCAAGGTACTTTGGTCCCGAAGAGAAAGAGGCGAAACTTGCCTCATCTGTGCCCACCAATACCGCCTGCCAGTGCCCACACAGTGCCATGAATCAGTGCCCATAAGTGCCATCAATCAGTGCCACCTATCAAAGCCCACGAGTGCCACCTACCCACCAGTGGTGCCAATCAGTGCCTCATCAGTGCCACCTAGCAGTTCTGCCTATCAGTGTCACCTACCAGTGCCCCTCACTGCCACCCATCAGTGCAGCCTCATCATCAGCGTACATCAATGAAGGAGAAAAATGACCTGTTTGCAAGATTAAGAAAATATAAAACGTTTTTTTATTTTTTTTAAATTTGGTCTTTTTTTATTTTAACAAAAAAATAAATACCCCGGAGGTGATCAAATACCACCAAAAGAAAGCTCTATTTGTGGGGAAAAATGATAAAAATTTCATTTGGGTACAGTGTTGTATGACCGCGCAATTGTCGTTCAAAGCGACAGTGCTAAAAGCTGAAAATTGGTCTGGGCAGGAGGGTGGTTTAGGTTCCCAGTAAGCAAGTGGTTAACATGATTAAGTTCTCTGTACCACTGAATGTAGGGCTTCTTGCTCTCCTTGAGTCCTTTCTTGAGGGCAGTGTGCCAATTCATATAGAACTCCTGACACTGCATGGTCTGTCTATTGGATATATTTACGAAGATATGTAACATATTGGTGATTCCCTATACTTCCTTGGGGCTACCTAACTCATCACTGTACATCAATTGGTCAGTATGTCTTGATAAAATACAAAAATACATTTCACAGCAAAAAAACAAACCTGTATAATAACAAGTAACATTTTAAGTCCAGCTTTAAAATCCAGCTAATCAGGAAAGTAGTCAAACAATAACTCATACCTGCTGCAAACTAAGAATCAAGGTCTTGGCACACTGGATCTTGTCTATCTGTCGTGTTTTACTTAGTGTTTCCTTAATGATGTCTCCATAGTCATTGTAATACTAGAAAGAAACACACAGAATTGATAAGTTACAGTACAGTAAGTTACAGTAATCAGAGGCTGATTATTCTTTTTATATGCATAAGTAGAACAGATTCATTTAGTAAAAACACATTTGGTCTTTGTCTTGCATTTTGGTGTGATGGTGTAATTATACAAGAGATCATTTTATAGTTCCAGGTTTTTAAACCCACTTCTGGACCGCGCACTGTAAATATACGTTGGCACTTTAACCAGTTGACATCCGCGCTATAGCCGAATGACGGCTACAGCGCGGACCTGAATTCCCGGGAGGCCATCATATGACAGCTGATCACATGATCAAAACAAAAGCTCTGTGATAGTTTTTTTCTCCTTGCGCTATCAAAAAAATCACCGGCTCATCAGCAAGGGACATCGGTCCTGAAGAGGAAGAGGCAATAATGCCTATGTGCCACCAGTACCCCCTGCCAGTGCCACCTGCCATTGCCACCTGACAGTGGCCACAGTGCCCACCTATCAATGCCTACAAGTGTCAACTATCAATGCCCACAAGTGCCACCTATCAATGCCTACCAGTGGTGCCAATCAGTGCCACCTAGCAGTGCTGCCTATCAATGTAACAGATCAGTGCCCATTATTGCCACCCATCAGTGCCCATCACTGCCACCCATCAGTGCCGCATTATCAGCGTACATCAATGAAGGAGAAAAATTACCTTTTTTTAAAATTTTATAACAAAATATATATAAAAATTTTTTTTTTTTTTTAAATTCGGTCTTTTTAAATTTTTTAACAAAAAATAAAAACCGCAAAGGTGATCAAATTGCATTTAAGTCCAAATATGAGATCTGAGGTCTTTTAGACCCCAGATCTCAAATTTAAGAGGACCTGTCATGCTTTTTTCTATTACAAGGGATGTTGTAAAAGGAATAAAAGTGACCCATTTAAAAAAATAAAATAAAGTTTTAAAATCAATAAAGTAAAATAAATGAGAGGAAAAAAAATTTAACGCGCCCCGTCCCAACGAGCTCACGCGCAGAAGCAAATGCATACGTGAGCAGCACCCGCATATGAAAACCACATTAATCACGGCTAGAGGTGTGAGATTTGATGTCAGAAGGTTGAACCTGAGAACCAGCAGAGCAAGAATCTTCCTCCTTCATTTTGTGGATCTATGCATTCTGCACCTCTCTTGCTGCTTTACAATTTAATCAGTGAGCAGCTTTAACATCAGGATGCAAAGCTCTGCTCCTCTACCAAGATTAGCTGCGGACCAGCCTACAGGCAATACTGGTGACTAGCCCTTTGCCCTCCACTTCCTTTTTTCAGCAAAGCATCCACAGTACAAGTCATCTTTGAAGCAGACCTCCAGACAAATACAGATTTAATTATGAAAAGTTTTAGCTGCCAAAATATTTCTGATTCTGTTCATCCACTTTTGTGATCCACACACTCTGTACAGCCAAGAATTAGGAAGCAATACATCTATTTGCATTACAGATTATACTGCTACCCTGGTTATACTGTTCTTCAAACCCACTGAATGGATGATGGAGGAGCAAAACATTGAAAATGTTCTCTCTCTTTAAATTAACTTATCAGTTAAAAGGTAAAGAAAAAAAAAAGAAGAAAATGTAGGAATGTACAGTGGATTAATGGTTAGCAGCCCTGGGGTTCTGAAATAATTACCACCTGGGAGAACTCACTATTTTATGAAATTTGTGTGGGTTCCTCCTAGTGATCGAGTCTCCTCTTACAAACAAAAAAAGTCTGAACCCAATGAGTGTGTATACACTTCGATAACTATGGAACAGACAGCTGCTTTAAAGCGGAGGTTCACACAATAATTGAACCTCCGCTTTTTGGAACCCCCCCCCCACTCCAGTGTCCCATTTGGCACCTTTCAGGGGGGAGGTGCAGATACCGGTCTAATACAGGTATTTGCACCCACTTCCGGGCGTATACGACACTTCCCGTCCCCCTCCTCGCTGTCTGCTGGGACACACACGGGGACCGTTCTTGCGCGACTCGAGCAAGCGCAGTACGGAACCGGGAAGTGAAGCCGCAAGGCTTCATTTCCTGATTCCCTTACAGAAGATGGCGGCGGCAGCACCCGAGAGCCGAGCGACGGTTCGGCCTCGGGTGCCGACATCACTGGACCCTGAGACAGGTAAGTGTCCTTATTTTAAGTCAGCAGCTGCAGTATTTGTAGCTGCTGACATTTAATTTAATTTTTTTTTCGCGGGACTTCCTCTTTAAGTACTGACTTAAACTGCTTAAAAGAGTTGGCATATATTGCTGTGGATTATTGACACCTACAGAGAAATAAGAAACCAAAAACAATTACAGCAGTCACTTCATCTAGAATGTGTTTTTTTAAGAAGTCTTATCTTACTACAGCTGAATATAACACCAGTTGCTATCTTACTGAAATGTTACAAAAAACAACAACAAAAAAAAACACAACACAGGTACCTTCATGTAGTGCTTAAAGATATCAGCTGCTGCATGCATATCTACAATGTCATAGATGATTAGTTTACAAAATGCTGCAAGCAAATTTCTTCTTTTGTGCAAGGCCTCAATTTTGTTGGCTTCATCCTCTTCATCGCCTTCTGCATGAGGAAAATAAATAGGACAAGGGTACAATTTAACTTCAAAAAGCACAAGCATCTTGGATGTCCAAAGATAAATGGCCACTGCCAGATCAGAACTATGTGTAATATAGGGTGAGTATTTAATTTCTATAAAAAGCATCAGAATATTTTTTTTTTTCCAAAGGAAAAGATAAGATGTAAACCATATCACTGCTAAATGATCATAGACTAGAAGTTACTAAAATATTAATAAGTTCAACAGGTTACCATTTCAGAGGTCACGCACAATATTTTAGGATCCTATTTTGGGGCGAGTGGGGAACTATGCATTACCACAGTGTACATTTCAGTCATTAGTGTGTTGTGGTGCATTTTATGGTACCCCAAAACACTAATGCAACGCACCTGCATTGAAGCACACTGAAACAGTGTTACACACTACCATGTTTTGTGGTATGCTGCATCAGTAGTAAAGAGCAGTTTGTTAAAGGACTGTGAATCAACTCGTCACAAAAGTAATGGCTTTAATATTTTTTTCAGTCTTTGCTGATCCTCCTGCAGCCTCTTCCGGTCTACATGTATGCAGTCCAGTGATGGTTGCATGACACTTTTTATGGTCGATTTCTTAATGGTGAAAACAATAGACCATGCCTGCATAATGTAAGTTAAAATGGCCACTGAAAAATATGGGAATATCCAAATGTGGATGCAACCACAAAGTAACCAAAGCGAGCAGGAAAATTATGGCAAGGTCACACCAAATGAGTTTTATATAGATAGAATAAGCTTCCTTACGCTTGTTAAAATACATACAGAAATTAAATCCATAACAGCTTTTTTTAAAGACGCAAAGTACAATAACCAACAAAATTTAATATTCCAAGACTGAGTTGAAAGTATCTTTAAGTGCCTCAAGGAAGCGATTACAAGTTAAAGCTTGTCTAAACTAGGACTTTTTAAAGGACCATTAACCCTTCCGAGCATCTATGGAATTGTGAGCTATCCAGCAACAATATTCAAACTGTATGACAGCCAATCTAATGTGCTCATTTGGAAATCATAAAGCTATGGACGAATAGACACATTAGATCAGTCCACAACTGACATGAATATTCTCATTTCCATTGTGGTTTAATTTGGCCACAACAAACCAGCATCAATAATTTTGTATGAAGTGAAAAGCCCCTTAAACAAGTCGTGAAATTATAGTGATAATTAAAAGTTAACCTCTAAAGAACATGTCCTGAAAAAAATATGGAGGCTGACCTCTATTTCTGAAATTGCTAAATGCCTAGAAGTCATTTTGATTAGGCCCCTTTCACACTGCTGCGACTTGATAATTCACACGGTTTTCCTGCGATTTTGCCTTTTTCAGGAAATGTTTGTGTAAACTTGAGGTCTATGGACTTCAACTTGCATCAAAGTCGGACCAAAATTAGTACAGGGACTACTTTGAAGTTGCACAGATATGAATGGTACTCATTGGAAATCATGGGGAAAGACTTGTCATGCGACTTTGCAGTTCTAAGTCACACAAGAGTGAAAGGGGCCTTAGTAGTTTTAATACTCTGAGACACAAACCAAAAAGTGGACAAATCAGAAGTTCACTTTCTAAACTGCATGCTAGTTTTGGGCCAGTGACTACAAATAGGGTTTGCCGTTTTTCAGACTCTTAACTATATCAAAGCCGCCCCCCCCCCCCAATTTTCTAAATACTGGTATTGCCTATGCTCAGTAAGAAAAAAAAAAAAAAAAAAACACATACCCATGCTCTGGTTCTCGTCATCTTGGTCGATAAAGACGTGATCCATTACAAAACTGAGCAGTTCAGATTGTAGTCCTAGGTCTGGATTAAAGATCAACAATGAAAGGTTGTCCCTTCCACCTCCTGTCAACTGATGGCTGAAGATCATTAGAAGGTCACAGAGCAGCATGAAGGCCTGGATAAGAAATATGCCCAGATTATTTATTACATTTGTATAAGGAAATCTAAAAATGCATTACAGGAGTGTGCATGTGTATTACAAGTAGGGTTGTCCCGATACTAGTATCGGTACCGATACCGAGCATTTGCGTGAGTACTTGTACTCGCACAAATGCTCCCGATGCCTTAGCCGATACCTTGAAGCGGGCGGCGGAGTCAGCGGGCGAAGCGGAGGGCGGAGTCAGCGGGCGGAGCGGAGGACGGAGTCAGCGGGCGGAGCGGAGGACGGAGTCAGCGGGCGGAGCGGAGGGCGGAGTCAGCGGGCGGAGCGGAGGGCGGAGTCAGCGGGCGGAGCGGAGGGCGGAGTCAGCGGGCGGAGCGGAGGGCGGAGTCAGCGGGCGGAGCGGAGGGCGGAGTCGGAGGGCGGAGCGGAGGGCGGAGTCAGCGGAGGGCGGAGTCAGCGGGCGGAGCGGAGGGCGGAGTCAGCGGGCGGAGTTTCGAACTGAGCGGAGAGCGAGTCCTCAAGCAGGTAGTGCAAAGTGCAGGGCTCGGCGATCGGAGCCGTCACATTCGGTAATGGAAGTGACGCTTCGTGTTGCCATTACACCGTCGTCAGTACTTAAGAATTCCGGCGCCTATCTTGGTACACCCTGCCAGCAGCGGACATCTTGTTACACCCAGCCCATATAGTTCAGGTTGAACTATATGGGCTGGGTGTAACAAGATGTTCCCTGCTGCTTTATTGAGGCCGAGTGCAAGGTGTACCAAGATGGGCGTCGCAGAGGCAGCATAGAAAAGTAAATCCTCTAATGCCCAGAAGTGCCAGCCATCAATCAGTGCTCATCAGTGACATCTGTTAGTGCCCATCCAGCCAGTGCCACTGCCAGCCATCAGTCAGTACCAGCCATCAGTGTGTGCCACCTATCAGTGCCCATCAGTGTGTGCCACCTATTAGTGCCCATCAGTGTGTGCCACCTATCAGTGCCCATCAGTGTGTGCCACCTATCAGTGCCCATCAGTGTGTGCCACCTATCAGTGCCCATCAGTGCGTGCCACCTATCAGTGCCCATCAGTGCGTGCCACCTATCAGTGCCCATCAGTGCGTGCCACCTATCAGTGCCCATCAGTGCGTGTCACCTATCAGTGCCCATCAGTGCGTGTCACCTATCAGTGCCCATCAGTGCGTGTCACCTATCAGTGCCCATCAGTGCGTGTCACCTATCAGTGCCAGCCATCAGTGCGTGCCACGTATCAGTGCCAGCCATCAGTGCGTGCCACGTATCAGTGCCAGCCATCAGTGCGTGCCACGTATCAGTGCCAGCCATCAGTGCGTGCCACGTATCAGTGCCAGCCATCAGTGCGTGCCACGTATCAGTGCCAGCCATCAGTGCGTGCCACGTATCAGTGCCAGCCATCAGTGCGTGCCACGTATCAGTGCCCATTAGTGCGTGCCACGTATCAGTGCCCATTAGTGCGTGCCACGTATCAGTGCCCATTAGTGCGTGCCACGTATCAGTGCCCATTAGTGCGTGCCACGTATCAATGCCCATTAGTGCGTGCCACGTATCAGTGCCCATTAGTGCGTGCCACGTATCAGTGCCCATCTATCAGTGCGTGCCACCTATCAGTGCTCATCGGTGCTACCTATCAGTGCTCATCAGTGCTACCTATCAGTGCTCATCAGTGCTACCTATCAGTGCTCATCACTCAGTGGTATCTATCAGTGCCAGACAGTCAGTGCCACCCATCAGTGCATGCCACCTATCAGTGCCCAGCCATAAGTCAGTGCCACCTATCAGTGCTGCATATCAGTGCCACCTAATCCTATCAGTGCTGCATATTAGTGCCTCCTCATCAGTGCCACCTCAGTGCAGCCTATCAGTGCCACCTCAGTGCAGCCTAATTAGCACACATCAATGAAGGAGAAAAAGTACTTATTTACAAAATACAAAAAAAACTGTCACATGACATTAAAAAAAAGTATCGGTATCGGCGAGTACTTGAAAAAAAATGTCGGTACTTGTATTCGGTCTTAAAAAAGTGGTATCGGGACAACCCTAATTACAAATCATATATTTAACCTGATCTAACAGCAAAATAAGAGTGGGGATATTGGTGCAAACAGAGTAAACTCCACAGTTAACCCTTCACACTAATGCCCCGTACACGGGCGGACTTTCCGACGGAAAATGTGCGATGGGAGCTTGTTGTCAGAAATTCCGACCGCGTGTGGGCTCCATCGGACATTTTCCATCAGATTTTCCGACACACAAAGTTTGAGAGCAGGCTATAAAATTTTCCAACAACAAAATCCGTTGTCGGAAATTCCGATCGTGTGTACACAAATCCGACACACAAAGTGGCACGAATAAATTGAGAGACGAAAGCTATTGGCTACTGCCCCGTTTATAGCCACGACGTACGTGACTTACGTCACCGCGTTTAGAACGATCGGATTTTCCGACAACTTTGTGTGATCATGTGTATGCAAGACAAGTTTGAGCCAACATCCGTCGGAAAAAATCCATGGATTTTGTTGTCGGAATGTCCGATCAATGTCCAATCGTGTGTACGGGGCATTAGTCTTACTGAAGGAGCATTATCATCTTGTTTAGAGGATAGCAAGCAAGGTGGTGCAAGCCTGCACAAGTGGACAAAGGATTATACCATAAGCTGGCCAGACATGCTAAGATTTCACTTGTACAACCCGTGGGCTAAACAAGAGCATTTACTTAAAGTGTTACTAAACCCAGGACCCTGCATTCACTATATCTGGACTCCCACAGTACACAGAACATGGAAATGCAATTATTTTAGTAAACATAAACTGCTAAATACCTTTTCTCATCAGCAGTATATAGCAGTCTTGTGATTTCTATCAGTTCCTGGTGAAGCTTGTAGGAGGAGTTTTCATACTGCACTGAGCTGTCCTATCAAGCCGCAGGGCTTCTGACCCTCTGTCCGGACATGCCTGGGCAGTGCTAACTGGCCCTGTGTTGATCACATGCACTCTCCCAAGAAAAAATAAATAAATAAACCTCTCTAGCAATGTGCAGCTTGACTCCAAATGCTCGGTCTTAGCCAGACTTGTCCAGGGGGACAGTGCAGGGAGGGGAGGATCTGGGCATTCAAGATCGAGCAGCCTTTTTACACAGTGCAGAGGATTAACCCCTTAGGTTCCCACAGTGAGTATAACAAGCATGCTTTACTGCATATACAGACTAATATTACTGTTGCTGGTTTAATAACACTTAAACCGCTTCCAGACCAGTCGCCTGATTTATACTGCGGCAGGTTGGCTCCCCTGCGAGAGCCATTGTAGCTGTAAGCCGGCTCTTTAAGACGCTTTAGCAGGCGCACGTGCAGCATGTTCCCGGGGCCGATGCACATGCCCGGCGGACACGATGACCGCCGGGTACCCGCGATCACTCGTGACAGAGCGAGAGCCGGGATCTGTGTGTGTATAAACCTACAAATCCCGGTTCTCTCAGGGGAATAGAGCCAGATCGTGTGCTTCTACTAAGTAGGAACACCAATCTGTCTCCTCCCCATGTCAGTCCCCCCCCCCCCCCCCCCCCAGTTAGAACACACCTAGGGAACACAGTTAACCCCATGATCGCCCCCTAGTGTTAACCCCTTCCCTGCCAATGACATTTACATAGTATAATAGCTATTTTTTAGCTCTGATCACTGTATAAATGTCACTGGTCCCAAAAAGTGTCAAAAGTGTCTGATCTGGCCACCGCATTTATGATAAAAATTGCTGATCACCGCCATTGCTATTAAAAAAAATAAAAATTAAAATGCCATAAATCTATCCCCTATTTTGTAGATGCTATAACTTTTGCGCAAACCAATCAATATACACTTATTACGATTTTTGTTTTCCAAAAATATGTTGTAGAAGAATACATAATCGGCCTAAACTGAAGAAAAAATTATTTTTTTTTAAATTTGGGGATATTTATTATAGCAAAAAGTACCAAATTGTGTATTTTTTTAAAATTAAAAAAAAATTTTTTTTGTGCTATAAACAAATGCAGAGACAATCAATCAAATACCACCAAAAGAAAGCTCTATTTGTGGGAAAAAGGACATCAGTTTTGTTTGGCTAAAATGTCGCATGAATTGTCAGTTAAAGCGACGCAGTTCCATATCACAAAAAATTGCCTGGTTCCCCTATACTCTTCCGGCTTAGGGAAGATCTGATCAGATATAATGAATATCATGGTCTACATTACTTTATGTTAGTTGCCCTTTGCCGGACTCTACTGATCGACAAGGAATATCTCCACCCCCGATCAGTGGAGAGTTTCTCTTTTTGTTATTTTAGTTCACCCTTTTACCTATCGATAAAGGATAATTACACGAGTTACCAGTTTACACAAGGCATGTCTCAGGGAAATGCTTGCAAATGGACACTAAGATAATCATTACATTAGACCCTCCCATGCACACAGGCTCCGCCTTCACCATACAGATTGTGTAAACGAGAGGATTGTTTATGTGTTACATCTCTAGTCGACGACAGTTCCTGTTAAAATCCTCTTCCTACCACTGTTTTATATTATCCATTAAATGTTATAGAACTTGACAATATGTACCTCAAACTGTAACACGTTTTCTTGAAAATAAAATAAAGGAATTTAAACAAAAAAAAAAAAAAAAAAAAAAAATTGCCTGGTCAGGAAGAGGGTAAATTCTTCCAGGGCTGAGGTGGTTAATTCCCCCATCCTTGCTACATTTTAAATGGGTGAATTTATAGTGCCAGCTATTATATTCTGACAGTTTGAATTCATGGCTGTCAGAATACCTGAACACTGCCTGCATTTGCTTCTGACAACAATTTTCTGTCCAGCTCCTTAGGCAACCAGTGTCAATTGAAGAAACAACTTGTCAAGCTGGGTGCTAACCGGGCTGTGTATGAAATGAATTTTGAACGATTCCATATCAGTCAAGAAACAGATAATACAAAACGGAACCTTTCAGTAAATGTAAACAGCGTTACATTTGTAGAAATGAAATCTCTGCATAAAAACATGGATGGAGGGTCCCATAAGCTTTATTGCTGATCACTGTGAGAGTTGCTCATGAATAAAAAAAATAACATACAAGGTTGGGGACAGCTGCAGCAACCAGCAGTGGATTGGGAGTTCCATTACAAACCATCTCAAGTTTTGGGGAGCAAATATTCTTTTTATGGAGTCAGATGAGGCATTTTAGCTGCATAACAAAGAAAAGCACCTAAAAAAGTACAGTAAATAGTCATACATTTCATAGTTGACTAAAAAGAAAACAAAATTTTAAAAATGTAATTTGTAAAGAAAAACACTTAATTTATGCAGAAATCCAGAAAGTTCCTAAAAACACAATATGAAAATGGAAATGATAGTTAACTAGCCCTGTGCATGCCTTACCTGCTCTTTAACTTGTGTATTAACATTGGAAAGACACTGCTGACAGATTGCTAGAAAAGATTTTACAGTCTTTCTTAACATCAACATATCTTCCTATGAAGAAACAAAACAGACTTGGTTAGAGCAAATAAAAAAAAAATACGGAAAGATTACGTTGCAAAATAGTATTACAATTTGAATATTTAAATTCCTACAGGACTGGACCTTGGAAAAAATATATTGGCCAGTCTAGGTTTTAACCTCTCCTACTATCACCATGACTCAGTGTCCCTTTTACTGACTACAAGAAAAGGATTTTATGGCAGGTACAATTCTATTTTCTTTCTTGTCCCTTTGGACACAGGAAGTCAAACCTCTGGGACTTTCAAAAGAAGTCCAAATGAAAGGTGGGGAACACAGCAAACAAACACTACCAGGACCAATGTAAGATAATTGGGTATGGTGGGCAGCTCATCACCTCCAGAAGGACCTTTTGCCCAAACATGGAACCAAATGAAGCAGAAGCATCCACCTAATAGAACTTAGAGAACATGTGAGAAGAAGACCAGGAGGCAGTCTCGCAAACTTGGGAAACTGAGGCCTGGTGTCAATAGCCCAAGAGGTTTAATGTCCATGTGGAGTGAACCTTCACTGGATAGAATGGGACCCAAGACCTGAGACCATGAGCTTGTACAATTGAAGAATCCAAAATGGTGGTACGAAAAGTTGGAACACTCTTTCAAGGCCCATTCAGGATGACTAAAAGGGAATCCGTCTTGATGAAGAGAGCCATAACTGAAAAACAACCTGAACCACACCCAAACAATGCAGAAAATTTTCCAATTTGGTGAACTGCAGCTATGTAGGGGACAGAAGAACAATGTAAAAGGTTAAGGCAGCAGACTACTTGGAGAAGAAAGGACATCCTGAGTGCCAATACCACCTTGACCCTATGCAAGAACAAAAAAGGTTCCTTATAGGCTAAGGCCACCAGCTCAGACACTTGCTTAGATGAAGTAATGGGGACACGAATTGAAACCTTTTACCTACAGCATATTTCAAATTTCTGGAGACAAAAAGTCTCTAAAATGCCCAATCCAAGTGTGGCAAAGTTAATGGTCCCTGAAACCGAATGGAAATAAAACTTGGCCCTTTATCGCGCTAGACTACAACACCAGATCCCAGAGTCGCCACCAAGTCAGGGACAGTCTGGACTGTGCTGTTAACCAGAATGTTTTGTCCAGAGACAGGAGAAACTGCCCCACAAGGACAGGCAGTTGTAATACAAATGTCTGGAGTGGAACTTGGCAAATAATAGTCTCAAAAGGAGGCTACCATCAGCCCCAAGACCCTTGTATGCTGAGAACCTATAGCTTTTTCTGTGGCAAACACACTCTAGAAGTGTCCAGGACCAGTTCAAGGGACTCCAAGCAATGAGTTGGATTCAGCGATGTTTTCTGCAGGTTTAGAGTCCTCACTGAATGCTTGCTCAACAGGTGGTCATCCAGGTAGCCCACAAATCGAGATACCAAGAGAGTAAGGAGGCCAACACCCAAATTACAGAAGACAGACAAAAAAGTAGGGTTGCCAAATGGAAGTGTATAGGCCTGACAGCAAAATACAGAAACCATTAGTGAGCTGGAAAGATGGGCAACATCTAAGTAGCCATCTTTCATATGCACTGAAGCAAGCCAGAAGTCTCTGATACTGAAGGGAGGCGATGACTGATTTGGTGGATTCCAATCAAAAATTTTTGGGCCAGATTTTAAACCTTGGGGCCTCCTGATCCAAGATGGGGTGCTTGCCACTTTGGATTTTGGGACAGTAAACAGGTTACATTACCACCGAAAACTGTCTGAAGCAGGGACTAGGGCTACAACAACTTGGTCCAGAAAGAGCCCATGAATGGTTGTCAAGTTGCTGAGAAAACACAGGGAAGTTTTAAATAAGAAATTGAGAAGGCAAAGAAGAAAACTCGAGTTTGTGCCCTCAGGACACCACCCCTTACACCCAAGCATCAGAAATGAAAGATGTCCAACATTCACAAAAGGTCAAGAGATATCCTCCCCTCACTGTGAAAATTGTGAGGTGCACCTTTAATGCTGAGAAGGGTTTGTCAATGGATATGGCAACTTAAAAAAAAATGGCAGGTCTCACAGACAAGGAGCCAAGTTTGGGAGACCTCGAGGTGGAAGCAGATGTGGTGACACGAAAGGGGTATGTTTTAACTTAGACAGATGCAAATGACTTAGGTGGCTTATTCCTAGGCTTCTTCTGCTGATGGACAAGTGCTCCTGGTAGCATGATCGTGTCCAGAGTAGAGACATTATGGGAGATTTACTAAAGCTGGTGCACTCGGAATCTGGCGCAGATATGCATGGTAGCCAATCGGCTTCTAATTTCAGCTTGCTCAATTAAGCTGACAATAAAACCTGGAAGCTGATTGGTTTCTATGCACAGTTGCACCAGATTTTGCACTCTCCAGCTTCAGTAAATAACCCCCATTGTCTCTTGAAAGCCATGAGGATTAAACACCATGTCTTAATTTGTCTCCACTTTGAACTTTCAGTGAAGGTGCAACAAAGACATTGGGCATTGTCAAGCTGGGGAAAGAGTGCTGTTTGATATACTCAAAGATTTAGATGGATTTGACTAACAAATTAAAGCCTAACTCCACAGCTAACACTTTTTAGGCAGTTACATTTTTGTTTTCCTTTTGGATAATCTACAAAATCTGACCAGTTTAAGAACCCGTCAGTGTTAAATGGTTTGTCTCATTCCAATTACCACTGTTGCTGGACAACTTTGTCTAGTAAAGGAAAACAGACTTACTAGCAGGACTAATAGGTGAAAAATAAAGGAAAACGCCTAAAAAAGGAAACCAGTGCAGCCATTTTTAGCTTACTAGGGGTTCAATTACTTATACTAGCTATAGACTAGCAGATCAGATCTCACTGCTGAAAGTTCTAACAATCATTTATAAGCCAGGCATACAACCTGGACACTGGTCCTATACATGGGAAAAAGTTATTTCACATAATGATTACTTTCAGATTACTGGACCCGAACTGCCTCTTCCGCATATCAGGGTAGAGATAGAAGAACAGTAATGGCAGCTTGACAGAATTGTTCTCATGTGCTTGGTAAAATATAGCCAGTTGCAATCTGGCTGGGGGATTAAGAAACATCCCATATTATTGCAGTCTGTGTGTTTTACCAGTATATGGACTAGACAAATGTTGAATCTGAACTGGGCCTTATGCATTTTTGTCTGAAAGGAGGATTGTTCTCCCTGTCCATAGCAACAGATTCTCTACCCCACAAAAACAAAACAAACAAACATGTATTTTGTTGAGAATCCTTTACTGGCAATGACTGCCTGAAGTTTGGAACCCATGGACATTACCAAAGACTGGGTTTCCTCCTTTCTGATGCTCTGCCAGGCTCTTTTGCCCTCAGCAAGTGAAATGCATGCTCAATTGGGTTGAGATCAGGAGATAAACTTGGCCATTGCAGAATATTCCACTTTTCCTTTAAAAGCTCCTGGGTTGCTTTTGTAGTGCATTTTGGATCATTGTCCATCTGTGCTGTGAAGAGCCGTCCAATCAACTTTGCTGCAATTGGCTGAATCTGGGCAGGCAGTATATCTCTAAACACTGCAGAATTCATCTGGCTGCTTGTCTTATCAACACCAATGACCCAGTGCTACTGGAAGCTATGCATGCCCATGCCATCACACTGCAAGCTCCACCATGTTTTACAGATGATATTGTGTGCTTTGAATCATGAGCTGTTCCAAGCCTCCTCCACACTTTTTTCTTCTTGTCATTCTGGTACAGATTAATCTTCGTTTCATCCGTCCAAAGAATGCTTTTCCAGAACTGATCTGGCTTTTTTAGATGTTTTTTGTTGATAAAGTCTAATCTGGCTTTTCTATTCTTCAGGCTTATGAATGGTTTGCACCTTGTGGTAAACCCTCTGTATTTGCTCTTGTGAAGTCTCTTCTTGATTGTAGACTTTGACAATGATACGCCCACCTCCTGGAGAGTGTCCTTCACTTGTCTGGATGTTGTGAATAGGTTTTTTTTTTTTGCCATAGAGTGGATCCTGCGATCATCCACCACTGTTGTCTTCCGTGGATGTCCAGGCCTTTTTATGTTGCTGAGCTCACCAGTGCATTCTTCTTTCCTCAGAATGTACCAAACTGTTGATTTGGCCACTACTAATGTTGCTGCTATCTCTCTGATGGATTTGTTTCATTTTTGAAGCCTTACAATGGCCTGTTTTACTTACATGGACAGCTCCTTTGAACGCATGATGTAGGTTCACAGCAATAGATTCCAAATTGGAAACACAAGACTTAGACTCTACTACAGACCTTTTACCTGCCTAATTGATGAAGAAATAATGAAGGAGTAGCCCACACCTGGCCAAGAAACAGCTTTTGATTTAATTGTCCAATTACTTTTGGTCCCTTAAAAAAGGGAGGGTGGCCATTCTTAAGAGCTGTAATTCCTAATCCCTTCCTCCAATTTGGATGTACAAATTAAACCTGAGTGTGCGCGATTTCAGCCATATCCATTATATAACTATAGTTTGAATATGTTTTGGTAAATACCTTGAAAAAAACAAAAAAAAAACACTAAAATTGTGCGTGTATATATATATATATATATATATATATATATATATATATATATATATATATATATATATACACACACACACACACAGTATCTCACAAAAGCAAGTACAACCCTCACATTTTTGTAAATATTTTAATATTTTATTATATCTTTTCATGTGACAACACTGGAGAAATTACACTTTGCTACAATGTGAAGTAGTGAGTGTACAGGTTGTTTAACAGTGTAAATTTTCTGTCATGCTTGGCCAGTCCATCACCTTTAACCTCCGCATCTTTAGCAAGGCAGTGTTCATCTTGGAGGTGTGTTTGGGGTCGTTATGTTGGAATACTGCCCTGCGGCCCAGTCTCCGAAGGGAGGGGATCATGCTCGGCTTCAGTATGTCACAGTACATGTTGGCATTCATAGTTTCCTCAATGAACTGTAGCTCCCCAGTTTGGGCAGCACTCATGCAGCCTCAGACCACGACACTCCCACCATCATGCTTGACTGTAGGCAAGGAGGAGTCTTTGTACTCCTCACTTGGTTGCTGCCACACACGCTTGACACCATCTGAACCAAATAAGTTTAGCTTGATCTCATCAGACCACAGGCCATGGTTCCAGTAATCCATGTCCTTAGTCTGCTTTTCTTCAGCATACTGTTTGCGGGCTTTCTTGTGCATCATCTTTAGAAGAGGCTTCCTTTTGGGACGATAGCCATGCAGACAAATTTGATTCAGTGTGCAGCATATGGTCTGAGCACCGACAGGCTGACCCCCCCCCACCCCCACCCCTTAAACCTATGCAGCAATTCTGGCAGCACTCAATTTCCCAAAGTCAACCTCTGGACAGGACGGTGAGCATGTGCACTCAACTTCTTTGGTCGTCCATGGCGAGGCCTGTTCTGAGTGGAACCTGTCCTGTTAAACCGCTGTATAGACTTGGCCACTAAGCTGCAGCTCAGTTTCAGGGTCTTGGCAATCTTCTTATAGCCTAGGCCATCTTTATGTAAAGCAACAATTCTGTTTTTCAGATCCTCAGAATTCTTTGCCATGAGGTACCATGTTGAACTTCCAGTGACCAGTAAGAGAGAGAGCGAGAACACCAAATTTAACACACCTGCTCCCCCATTCACACCCGAGACCTTGTAAAACTAACGAGTCACATGACACTGGGGAGGGAAAATGGTTAATTCGGCTTAATTTGAACATTTTCACTTAGGGGTGTACTTACTTACTGGCTGTATGTGGAGTTATTTTGAGAGGACAGCACATTTACACTATTATACAAGCTGTACACTCACTACTTTACACTGTAGCAAAGTGTAATTTCTTCAGTGTTGTCACATGAAAAGATATAATAAAATATTTACATAAATGTGAGGGGTGTACCCACTTTTATGAGAATTATATATATAAAGATCCACAGCTAAAAAACATTGACCTTACAAAGGAGTGCAGGGTGAATGCTGCACCTAAAATGATCATCGATATATATCAACTTACTGTAATCCCTTGGCCCTCTCCCCACCCCAGCATGACTGGCAGAGAAAAGTTAAATGCAGCTTGGGTTACCTATCCACACACTTCCAAATGACATGCTGGGACCAGCATTGGTGAAATATCACAGCTGCATTGGGAGCATATGTGAGTTGAGCCACCACTTAAAGAAATGCCTGCTGGTCATTTGTTTTCTGAAAGTTTCTGAAGGGTCTTTAACCTGTCCTCTGGGGTGGGTTCCAAAACTTCTGTGTCTGTCATGCAATGGTGGGGGTGGCAGTGGATTTGCCTTTATTATACAAGGTCCTGAACCTTTCCTCGTCTCTTCATTGGCCAGGTAGGTGGAATTTGCAATACCTCCCCACTGCACAGTTAAGGATGTTGGTAAGGTATGAAAAGACTGTGCTGCTGCCACTGAGCAATCCAGTAATAAATTAAAATGTTTAATTCTATTGTTTTAGAACCAGTGCTGATTATAGTGAAGCAAGTTAGCATTACTGTTAAGGTACTTTCACACTGAGGCGGTGGGTCCTACACTGTATACAGCGCTCCTACACCGCCCCACAGATGCTGCTTGCAGGACTTTTTTTCCCATTCCGCAAGCGCACCGCCCAAGTGTGAAAGCACTCTGACTTTCACACTGGGGAGGCATGAGAGGCCGTTTTCAGGAGTTATATTTAGTCTCTAAAACGCCTGAAAACTGCCTCAGTGTGAAAGTAGCCTTCAAAATGTCATGGGGTCTGTCTTCTGTCACCAACAGTATCACAGTTAGAAATGCATTGATTTTTTGCTACATGTTCGATATAAGAAAAACTTCAGTCATGAAATCTGAACCAAGCACTTCTCTGTAGTTTACTCGTCTCTCCAAAGCTCTGAGTGTCATTTCTCTCTGGTGCTTCGTTCCTCTGTTATCAGCATGCGTCACTTCCAACAAGTTGTCCCGACACCAGAGATGAAATGGGGACAGGGAGGAGAGCCCAGCACAGAGCTTGTCTAATCACAACACAGCTCTGCATGGTTCCTGCGCGGTGTGTGAATGGGGGGGGGGGGGGTCCCTTTCCTCCTATCAGCTGTCACACACTGTATAAGTGCTTCAATTGTAGCTCCTTGCCCCCCCTCTGTGCTGACAGATGCATAATAATTTTATCTAAATTCAGCACTTTGGAGGGATGTAGAAAAGTGATGACTGCAGATAAACAAATAAAACTCATGTAGGAGGATTTGTTTCATCTTTGTATATCATCTGAGGCTATTCACTTCACTGGGTATATGAGAGGGTTTACAGCCAGTTTAAGATAAACTACATGATCTTGAGTAGGTTTACAGCCCACTAAATAGCAAACTTTGCGATATTTAATAGATGGGTACACTTTAATATCTATTTTGAAGCAAGACTTTACTACAGGTAACAAATACAAAATGACTTGGAAAACTTACTCTGGAAGGATTGCCTTCTGTGATTTTAACCAGCTGCCACAATAGAGAGTAGTGAGAGCACTGGAGAGCCTGGACACCAATCTGAAAGAAATCAAAGAAAAAGAATTAGGCTCCATCCAAACATATCCACCTGCAAGTACTTTATATCAAACAATCAAAAATACCTGCTCGAGCATGCCTTCATGTTCCAGACCTGCCTTCAACAGCCGATAACAGTTTCCAAACATGTCCCATTTGGTCAAATCATGAGCGCTGCAATTACAAGGTGCTTTCAGGAACACAGAACATCTGCTAGCATATTGCAAGGCTGAACAAGGGTACTCCACAATGCAACAAACTAGAAATCACAAGATTCACACCACAATGCCATAACAATACCACAGGAATTCACAAAAATCAGAATTGTGATTTAAATAGAAGTATGCGGGTTTAAAAAAACAAAAAGCCTTATACAAAAGTATGTGGATGCAGCATTGATCAAATGCTACGTCTGTCCCCCGCCACCTCTGCACTGAGAACAGAGCAATCAAATACTGCTGATCGCTTAGTTCTCCACTCTGCTCTAAGCAGAGAGCAGCGACTGACAGTCACCAGCTCCCTGCGCTGCCCCTCCAGCGCTCACTGGTGCGCTGGTCTGGAGGGAGTGGGAAGGAAGGGCAGGCTCAGTCTCCCAGAGGTGCAGCTGGGAGGCTGCGCCAGCTGTTGGTCCAGGCATCTGGGTGAAACTCGACTAAGTCTGGATCTTTCCCCAGCTTGAACCAGCTAAAGCCTGTTGTCAACTGAAAACTGGTCACGGAAGTGCAGAACTGTTCTGCATGCCTGTAATTCACAGAAGTATAGCCAAAAAAACTTTGTCCATACTTCTCCTTTAAAGGAGGAAGGGAGAGAAACAGACAGAACATACTAGCATGATTGTTGAAAGGATATTCTTCACTTTGAGTAGATTCTGGAATCCAATTCTATGTATTCGAACCACTCCTGAATTTGCAAAATTTAACAGATTGATGATCTTGTAATGTCCATGACAGGTGTTCAAGCCATTAAGTTCCGATGAGGAGAAAAAGGCCTATATAATACTTAAGCAATACCTCCACTTGCAACCACCAATAACTAGAGAGTATCAGACTTTAGTGGACTGATTCTTTAAAGTCGAACTCTAGCCAAACCATTTTCTTCCTTACGGGCTTAATGGCTATAACTACTGCCAGGTGTTCATTGATATAAAAAATTTACTCACACACCTTCTTGTCCTAGTAACCAATCTTACATGGATAGAAAGCTAGGCTAAACTGTCACCATGACACCCATTACACCTGCCAAATGTTAAACCGCACTTTACTTTTGAGAGACTTTCTATAACTGTTATTTCTCTGGAACAGATTGTGGAGGGAAATCTTCCAATGTGAAAAAAAAAAAAATTAAAACATTAAAAAAAGTTCTATCCTCCCCCTAAAACTAGAAATATATGGAGGGATCTTCAAAAAGTTTCCACACTTTTTTAACCAAGTTATATATATAAAAGTGCGGAAACTTTTTAAAAGACCCCTCGTATATTAGTCTGGTCTGTCTCTCCTCACTCCCATTGTGCAGAGGCAAGGCATATTGAATCAAGGCAGATTCATGCATTTACAGGTTGCGTGAAATATAATTAAACATTTATTCATGAAATGCAGAATGGTTTTAAAAATGGTGTTTTATTGGAGTTATTTAAATGGTAAGCTCAATTGGCTTGACTGATGTAAATGCTATATACACATTAAAAAAAAATACCAAATGTATATAACAAAGAACAGATGAGGTACCAAATAACTTGGTTGTAGTTGATCTGTGCACAGACCGTAATGAACAGGTTAAAATAATTATTAACTTTTATTGGGTTCTTTGTGTGCTGAAAATATGTAAATTAGCAGTTGATTCCAATTCTAAGCAAACAGGAGACATCAAGAGATGTAAAATATGCTATTTGCTGGCTTTGTGTATATCTAAAACTAGGATTTGTGTTACTGTAAAATCCAATTCTCTTGAGTTCATTGATGGACACAGTGCTCCATATTCAGAACCATAGGGTTATATTGCCTCCTACAGGCAGAAAAAAAACAAAACTTGGCTACACCTATTGGCAGTCCTAGTTGGTATACATCCTCTCTCTGCTATAGGCCTTCAGTTTAGTAAACAAGCAGTAACAGAAGTATTACAAGTCCATAGCGGGGTGGGTGCTGTGTCCATCAATGAACTCAAAGAAATGGATTTTACGATAAGTAACAAAAATCCTATTTTCTCTTTTGTTCATTGACAGACACAACGCTTCATAATCAGAACCATAGGGACGTCCCCAAGCAGTGCCAAAAACATGAGGAGTGGGACAAAAGCCCTCAGGCCAAACAAGTAACAGGAGCTCAAAAAAACAAACAAAAAAAAAAAACAAAAAAAACACAGGACCCCAACCTGAACAATACCTCCCCAAAGAGGGAACAGGTCCTCTAGACAGCAGCTTGCAAAACCTTGCGGCCAAACGAAGCATCCGCAGAAGCCAAAACATCCACTGCAAAGAATTTTGTGAAAGTGTGCACCAACGACCAAGTGTCCGCCTTGCAAACCTGTGATACCGACACTTGATGGTGGAAGACCCAAGAACCACAAAATGCCCGAGTAGAGTGCGCCGCCACAGGGAAGGGAGGAACCCGCCCCTTGATAGAATAGGCCGAATCACCATCTATCTGATCCACCTGGAAATGGTCGCAGAAGAAGCAGACAACCCTTTCCATGGCCTGTCCGGGATCATAAAAAAGGGTCCGACCTCTGAAAAGACGCCATGGCTGCCAGATACACCCAAACCGCCCAATCCTCATCCAGGGTATGCAACGCAAATTCCTTGGAATGAACGGGCCCTCAGACACAAGATAGGCAACACAATGTCTTCACTCAAATGGAAGTGAGAGACCACCTTAGGTAGGAAAGACGGGCATGGACGAAGAACCACCTTATCTTTGTGGACCACCAAGTAGGGAGTATGACAAAATAACGCCGTCAGTTCTGACACCCTGCAAGCAGAAGTGATAGCCACCAAAAAAGCCACCTTCTGTGACAGCGTAAGCAGGGGAATCTCCCGGAAATTTTCAAAAGGGGGTTTCTGGAGAACGGAGAGCACCAAGTTCAAATCCCAGGGTGGTAAAGGAGACCGCACTGGCGCAGTCAGGTGTCGAATCCCCTGAAAGAAAATACGCACCAAGGAATGAGTGGCTAAGGGGCGCTGAAAAAAGACTGCCAAGGCAGACACCTGGCCCTTGATGGTACTTAAGGCCAACTTCTGCTCAACACCTCGTTGCAGGAAGGTCAAAATTCGAGCCAATAAAAAAGAAGATCGAGGATGAACACCAATTGACTCACACCACGAAATATACGCTTTCCACCTACGACGGAAAATCTTCCTCGCCTTCAGCATAGTTGAAACCACCGACCCAGGCAAACCTCCATCCTTCAGCACCTGGCTTTCAACAGCCAGGCCTCAAAGCCAGCTATTGTAAAGCAGGATGGAAGATTTGCCCTTGGGACCGCAGGTCCTCCCCGAGAGGCAGCCTTCCAAGAGACGTTGGCGACCAATCGCACCAGGACGGTGTACCAAGACCAGAATACCTTCGGCCTCAATCCTGCACAAAAGCCGTAAAAGAAGCTTGAAAGGAGGGAAGGTATAAATCAGACAATACTGACCCCACAGGATCAGAGCATCTGTGGCGTCCGCCAGAGGATCCTGCAACATTGCCACAAACCTGTGAACTTTTCTGTTGAGCCGAGACGCCAACAGGTTCACCTCGGGGGTGCCCCACTACAGACATATCAGATGAAACGTTCGGATGAAGGGATTACCCCCCTTGGTCCAACGCCTGCCGACTGAGAAAGTCCTGCCAATTTTTCACACCTGGAATGTGCACAGCCGAAGGGGCCAGACCAAAGCGTTCTGCCCACCAGAGAATTCCAGAAACCTCCAGAGCCGCCAACACACTTTTGTTCTGCCCTGGTGATTGACATACATGGCATTTTCTGACTGGATCCTTACTGGGAGCTCCTGGAGCTGATCCGTCCAGTGATCCAGGCCAAGTCTGATCGCCCGAAGTTCCAAGACATTGATAGTTGGCCTGGATTCTGCCAGCGTCCAACAACCCTGAGCTGAGCTCAGCCCCAGGACACCTTCCCACCAGTACAGGCTGGCATCCGATAGGACCACTGTCCAATACAAGGGGAGGAAAAACTTGCCCTGCCGAAGGTTTGAAGAGCAAAGCCACCAGACTAGGGAATCCCTGGTTTCCCAACTCAGACGAATCTGATTGGCCAGAGACTTTGGACGCTTGTACCATTGTACCAGGATCTCCCCTCATATGGAACTGTGCAAACGGGACTGCCTCAAAAGGTAAACACCTTCAGGCCAAGCACTCGCCTGCAAGTCCGGAGGGAGAACCATCTGTGGGACAGCAACAGATAAAATGCAGAATTCAACTTTTGGCGTTTGTCCAGAGAAACACACTCTGGCCAGAGCTGAATCCAGAGTCAGACCCAGGTAATCCAATTTTCTAGACGGGCTCAAGGCAGACTTCTGGAACGTCAGAAGCCATCCAAACTCCTGCAAGGTCTGGATAGTGATCTCCAGGTCATCCATCAATGCAAAGGAGGACTCTGGTCGCAAGAGGAGTTCGTCCAAGTAGCCCAGCACAGCAATCCCCCGTTGATATAGCAAAGCCAAGAACAGGACCAACACCTTCGTGAAGACCCCAGGAGTGGAAGTGAGACCAGGGCCGCTGATGGGTGGGGAACCATCTCTCTTGTAGGGGGCTCAAGCATACAGGTGGGCCCACACAAGGATATGGAGACAATCACTCCCTGAAGCAACAGGCCTGCACAGCCCCGAAAAGAGCTTGCAGCCGATCCGAGGACAGATGCACATTGGAAGGAAAGAAGGGCAAGAACAAAATTATCTCGTTACATTCCTTTTTATGTGCCTATAAAGTCCACCAGGGGAATTCTTTCTGTTCTCAAATCTGAATTTAGGATGTGGCACAATTTTTAGATAATTAGCCGATCAAACCCTTGTTCGGCAAACAAACTGGCGACCGATTGTGCCCTGTGGCCGCAGAATTCTAAAAAGGAGAGAAGCTCCACAGCCAGCAGCATGGTAGCTTTATGTAACCAACAACAGAAAGAGAGGTCCACTTCCGCAGAAGAGCCTCCTCACAGAATAACATACCCCAAAGCAAAGCGGAACCACAAAAGGCCTCTTTAATCCAACTGTAGACAAAAGCAAACACGGGGGTCAGGGGAATAAAAAAAAAAAATAAATAAATAAATAAATAAAAAAAAAAAAAAAATCGCACAGCTGGCTCATGCGTCCCAAGGGCGACTGCTCCTGAACCGTGAACCTCAAGATATTGCCAAGGGGAACCAGCGCGCTACCAGCACATGTGTTTGCATGGGAGTGAAGCAGGGGCCGCAACCACTCACACAGGAGAAAAGTCAACTACAGACAGGAAACTACAGAGATGCAAAAGTATGCCTACCAAGCGCTCATCATTACCACTGCTAAACTGCAGAGCAGTGCTGGGCATTACGCCTCAGACTCCACGCGCCCACCCCTAAAAGGTTATGCCAACCAACAGTATGGACGGGGCGGGAGTGTGTGAAGGATACCACCCTTGACAGGGCCCGGAGCCTCCTCCTTCGCTGACAGGGTGACTAAGGTAACCACAACACCTTTAGGACATGGGGGGTCCCCAGGCGCAGCCTGTACCGATCGTGGGTCACTGCAGAAACCCACGTTTGAGAGGGGGGGGGAGAAGTTGATGACTGTATGCATGAAGAAACTCTGCTTCTCCCTCCAAGTACTGTGACAGCCACAGGCAGAGCGCTGGTCACCAGCAGGAACCGCCACCTGATAGAGCGCTGGCACAGTTCCACCGGGGAGACTCTCCACAGCCGCGTATGATCGCGCCACCGGAGGGAGGGGGGGTAAGATAAAGCCCCTGGCAAAATGGAACACTCCGTGCAACTGCCGCCCGCAGTACGGGCCAACAGGGGGAGGATACCAGCTTACAAGCGCGCTGACTGCAGAGAGGGCGGCTTCCCACATCAAACATGGCAGCACCGCCGCAATTCAGACCCAGAGGCGGCGGCCTAGATTAGCAGGGAGCCTGACCCCGTGGTACGCACACCTGCGGGGGGCTGAACAGCAGGTCTCTGGGCAAGGCAGGGAGCCCGAAACATCCCCACCACCCTTCACCAGTGAGCTATCAAGCCTGTCATCAAAAGAGGAGGCAATAACATAGCTCCCACAGCCATTTGTCCTGAAAGTAGCCCTAGGGGAGAGGGGAGGAAGCTATACAGCCGTGCATGAAAAAAGCCCACTCTGACCTTGAGCAGGGTGCTGCTATCTAACGAAAGATACAGCCAGCAGTAAAGGGGGAACAGGAACGTGCAGTCCGTCATCCCATAGCACACCCCAGGACACTGGGAGCTGGGGGGATACCTTCACCCCAGAAGGTAGAGAGGGAGGGGGGAACCCTGAAGAGACGAACCACCCCGGGGAGTACCCCCACTCCACACAGACACGGGAAGGGGCATCTACTTACCGATCCACGGGGGTTGCGGGTAACACTCCCGAGACAAATCTACTTCACCACCGAAGTGGGGGCTGTCGGCCAGGGTAGCGCTGTCGCATGGACATCAGGAGCCTGGTCAGTCTAGGATGAGGCATGTCACAGCTGACCAATCGCGTAGTTAAAGGCCTGTGCACACTCGCTGGCCAGGCTGGGGTGACCACCGGATCTAAATTTTCCAGCCCGTCCCCAGCCCGGCTGTCGATTGAAGATCTCCACAGGAAAAAATCCCAGGAAAAAGAAAATGCTTGTGGAAGCTGAGGTCCCAGCAGGGAACTAGGTCCCTATTCCTGTCACTAGGCAGAAAAAACTGAAGGCCTATAGCAGAGAGAGGGGTGTATACCAGCTAGGACTGCTCATAGGCGTAGCCAAGTTGTTTTTTCTGCCTAGTGCCCTACTCCTGTAGGGGGCGATATAAACCTATGGTTCTGAATATAGAGCGCTGTGTCTGTCAATAAATGAAAGAGAAAAGGGATGTTATGTAAATCACAAAGGACTCTTGAAGCAGTATTTTATAGTCTACCAAAAGAACTACCGAATAGACATATGAATTTAATACCTATGACATCTGAAGCGGTCATAAAATGTATTTAAAAAAAAAAAAAAAGACTGCTCTTGTAAAACGAAGAAACTGCTGCTGTTATACCATTTTACATTGACGGTGCTTATTAGATTTACTACACAATTAAAACAGTCAACATTCACCCCAAGAATAGTATACTCACTTGTGAAAACATGTTAAGCGTTTTAAGGAGGCCAGTACATTATATACATCATCTTCATCAGCTTCATCTAGCTGTGTAAAATTAAGTTATAACATATTAAAAGCACAGAAACAGAATGTCTGACATGTCGGATTGCAAAATACAAGACAAAGGTTCCCTTATAGTATTTGTAATAGAACATTTTGTTTGTTTGTCATTTCCTTTAAAATGATTGCAATCCAGCTACACAAACAGTAAAAGTAAGTCAGATGGCACATCTAATCAAGAGAGCTTTTTTTAAAAAATAGGACTTTTATAACAGCTTACCTGTAAAATCCTTTTCTTGGAGTACATCATGGGATACAGAGCCTAAGTAATAATTTATTGGGTTATGGGCCACCTTCAGGTGATAGACATTGGTATACCCAATACAGGAAGTTCACTCCCCTATATAACCCCTCCTCCTTCCAGGAGCACCTCTATTTATGTAGCAAAGCAATATACTTAAACCCCATAAAAGAGGGGAGGGACCTCTGTGTCCCATGATGTACTCCAAGAAAAGAATTTTACAGATAAGCGGTTATAAAAATCCTATTTTCTTTATCGTACATCATGGGACACAGAGCCCAAGTAATAACTTAATGGGACGTGCCATAGCAATGCTAATTGAGGGGAGGGAGAGACAACCCGTAGGGCACCCCCAGACTTGAGGACTTATACTGCTGCCTGCAGTACACTGCGCCCGAAGGCGATATCGTCATACCTCCTTACATCCACTTGATAAAATTTTGTGAATGTATGTACTGAAGACCAAGTTGCGGCCTGACAAAACTAAGTTCAAGTCCCAAGGGCTCAAAGGTGATTTAACTGTCGGATTAATCCGCATCACCCCTTGCATAAAAGCGGTCTCTGAAATAAGATCGATAAGGCTGAGACTTGGCCCTTAATAGTATTCAAGGCCAACTTCATCTCTACCCCTAATTGTAGAAAGGCAAGAATTCTGCCTATAATAGATCTCCGAGGGTGCCAACCCTTGGATTCACATCAGAAAACATAAGCCCTCCAGACTCTATAATATTTAGTTCTGGAAGCTGGCTTACTTGCATTAATCAAAGTAGAGACAACTGACCGGAAAGCCCACGTTTCTTCAGAATATGGGTTTCAATAGCCAGGCCGTTAAATTTAACATTCGTAAAGTAGGATGGAATATCGGCCCCTGTGAGAGCAGGTCTGGCTTTGGTGGAATGGACCATGGATCCTCCACTGCCATCTTTACGATTTCTGCATACCATGACCTTCTGGGCCATGCTGGTGCTACCAGAATTACCGGCTTTCTTTCCAGCTTGATTCTGCAAAGAAGTCGTGGTAGCAACTGAATAGGGGGGAATGCACAGATCAGTGAGAACTGATCCCACGGGGTCACCAATGTATCTGTTCCGAATGCGAGTGGATCCCTTGTCCTGAAAACAAAGTTGACTAACTTCATGTTGAATCTGGACGCTAGAAGATCTACGTCCGGAGTCCCCCATCTTTGACATACAGCCCGAAAAATGTCAGGGTGAAGAGACCATTCCCCAGGAATAACTGCTGGCGACTTAAGTAGTCCGCCTGCCAATTCTCTACTCCCGGAATGAAGACTGCTGATAGGCAGGGAACATTCCTTTCTGCCCAAGTTAGAATATTGTTCACCTCTCTCTGCGCTGAGAGACTCTTGGTGCCCCCTTGGTGATTGATATAGGCCACAGCTGTGGCATTGTCGGATTGGATCCTGACAGGACAATCCCTTAACCTGGAAGTCCAGGCCTTCAGAGCCAGATGCACTACCCGAATCTCTAGGATGTTGATGGGCAAGGTTCTTTTGGTTTTTGACCACTATCCCTGGACAGTCGCCTTCTCTAGTACTGCTCCCCAGCCTGAAAGGCTAGCATCTGTCATTACTACTTTCCGGGTAATTGGTCAGCACCCACTATGGTAACACTTTAGTGTTTTAACAGGAGTCATTATATAACAATCTGCTTACCCCCAGCCTCTTCCCCCCCACCAGGGGGGAGAGAAACATCTTTGTTCAATTAAGAACCCCCTCCTGCTGCTGGGACACACACACGCTGTTTATAGCTGGACACAGAGCTGCTGAGAAGCAACGTACCAAGGTATGTGTATTTTTACTCCCTCTGGTGGAGATTTTAAGGCATTACAATGTTTTTTTTATATGGAAGAAAAAGGCATAGGTGGACTTTTTACAGTTCCTAGGCTTCTTCCCTTCCCTTTTCCTCGCTGCAGGATACTAATGAAAAAAGAAAAATCCAAACTTCACCCATCATGGCGGGCTGCGTTAGTAAACCTTCAAAGACCGGGTCCCTATTTTAGGGGTTCCACGCCTTTGGACCTGTATAGCACCCCTCAGGATCAACTTTAGGTAATGTAGCATGACCAAAAAGAGTCCTGGGGTCCAGCCCTCAAAAGAGAGGCATACAGGCAAAACCTCGTTCTTCTTGCGAGGCACGGGTACCATCCACTTTGGCCTCAGTGGCTTGGATGGATCCGGTGTGTTATTTAAATCCAGCATGGATCCCTCCTGGAGCTCCTCAGAGCACATCTTCACATGTGACCAACACCTTAGACACTGGCGAAAAAACTGAGGTGCATCTGGAAGGAGGAGGGGTTATATAGGGGAGTGAACTTCCTGTATTGGGTATACCAGTGTCCATCACCTGAAGGTGGCCCATAACCCATTAAGTAATTACTTAGGCTCGGTGTCCCATGATGTACGTTAAAGAAAGATGAATTAAAATATATGATCAAATTTCTGCGTGATATTAGATCAAAAACAAAAATAAAGATTTTTGTACTTTCTGTAAAAAATATTTATGCAGGCCATTGAGACACACAGGAATTCAGAAACAGCTTGGGTTATGCTGCCACCTATGAAAGGTTTGGACACTGGCAAACAGAAAAATTGTAAGCCAGCCCTCTCCAGCTGAAGGAACACAGAAGTCTGAACCAATGAGAGTTGTGAAACCAACAGCCCACCAACAAGGAAAGAACAAGACTACCAACATGATGTGGTCAATATGTTAAAAAAAAAAAAAAACAGGTCCCCACAGCAAATCCCGGACAAGAGAAGATCAGCAGGTGATTCAACAAAAGCCAAGGATAAAGGATTTACCTGAAGGAGGAAGGAGCTATTATGACGTACAACTATATAAGCTGTGTCCTCACTTGGACAGGGACAAAGCCTGTACAGAGGTATGGGTAGATAGCTGTAGAAGTGTCTGCATGAGCCTGACTATGCACCCTTGCTCTACTGATTATGAGTGCAATACTTTGCTGGCTCCTGTGTAAAAATAATAAATGCATGTTTTAATTGCAGAAACATGCATTTATTGTTTTTTCTTATAGTTGAACTCAGTCTTTAACCAGATCATATCAAAGAACTGCAGAAAAAGGGTGTTAAACCTACTTAGGTTTAACACCCTTTTCTGCATTTCTTTGCTATGACTTGTCAAAACGCGCATCACTGCAAGAGTATAGATGTGAGCTGGAAATTACACATCAGGCCCAGTATGTTGACCAGTGGTTCACTTACATTTTGTAACAGTTCCTCCACAGAATGCGAGAACCTGTCTGCCAGCTCATCAATCAGCTGACTGTGTGCTACGTCCACTCGGTTCTGAATTGTGTACTCTTCGCTGCATAGTATGCTGAAGGTTTTACTACATGCTTCTAATACATCAGCCTCTGTGTGTTTCTCCACCACAAACTTAATCTGCTTTAGCAAACTGTCCAGGTGCTGTAGAAAGGAAAATACATTAAAAAAAAGACAAATATGAACAAGTGTTCATTACCAAAGTTTAGGGCCTCATTAACACAGGCACTAAGAAATGTACACCATAAAACAGCCGTTTGCCTATGTACCTCTATAGAGGCACAACTGCTGCACAGACACAGCAGACTATCCTAATTTGACAGGCATGGGGGTGAGCAAAAAGCCAATTCACAGTGTATGGGTCTGTGAATTAGGCCTTAAAGATGATGATCCGCCAATAAATATTTTTATTGTTGATTAACCCCACATGGCACTAAGTGCATACAATACTAGGTCCTGCTTAAATGAAAGAGGATATAACACTACACATTTTTATTGCTCCCTTTTTCCCTGGTAGAACAGATCTAAGGGGATTTTTTTTCATCAATATATTATATTAATAAGCAGGGCACACATTTGTGCATATTTTTTTTATGGAGTGCTTTTTCATTTTTTGGTGCTTGTGGCTGGATTTGAGAGGTCTGCAAACAATACTTCCAGTATAATATTTTGGCAACTAGGCTAGCCCAGCTGCTGCCAGGAATTTTTCACATCCAATCAGGTAGGGTTCCTGGCTAATAGACAAGCCGATTATAACATTTACTGCATCATTAACCTGAGCAACATACCCAGTTATACTAGTGAGCAAACCCTAAAAAACTTAGATGCAGAAAAGGTGTTTATATCGCCTCAGCAGACCATATCTAAAAGCATTGGTAAATTTTTATGGCCATAACATGACTACTCAACTCCATCAGCTTCCATTAATTTAAGGAGATTCTTAAGAATGTTTTCAAAAATCCGACAGTAGATCAAACCATTACCCACTACCTTAAAAAAAGGTTGGACCACTTTATAAAACCATTATTGATTACAAATATGAGGCCATAAAATAAATCATCTCATTTCTAGGAAACAAACCTGATGATAAACCTAAAATTTAACTGAATAAAAAACGGGATTGAAACTTAAAATGACATGATCTGACCTATGCAGTCCTACCACTTTGGCTGATATACCAAAAGATTTTGATACACTTTAAATATTTACCAAATTGCAGGAACAGGAATACAACAAAAAATCCATTATTTCCTCAGTGTTTCTCTAGCATTAGCCAAGCTACTACATGGATGTTTTTGGTGGATGTAAACATACCTTTTCCATTCGTCCTGTGCTATAAAGCTCTAGATCAAAATACTGAGGAATTTGTAAAAGGTTTGCCACTTTCTCTGCATCAGCAGAATACTGGAAGAAATGAGAACAAATCCAATCAGAAAATTAGGGTACAAACATTTCTACTATAACAGGATTGCTGTATAATTAAACATGTCCTTTCAATATAAAAAATGCTGCTTGCATATATTGTCTGCATGTAACAGCACACATGTCGACTTCACTAAAGTAAAAATGTAAACATTTAAAATGTGAACAAATGCAACAGAGTAACATATTTGTTTATGTAGGCCTTATTCAGACACACAAACGTACCACATCCAGGATGCCTTTGGAGCCGTGCAGCCACTCCTGCAAAGCTGTAAAATTTTGACAGGCGTCTGCATCTGTGCAGCCACCGTGTCTGCATCCACTTCTATAGCCTGCCTGAATGTAGTTTAGGGCAGATGCCAAAACAAAGACAGTCTCTGCATGCAGTACTGGTTCCATAATTAGTTTCAATGGCCAGAATGGATTATTTTTTTCCGGCCAATTAAATGAATTAACGCCTGTAAAAGCACATAAAAGCTTGTAAAAGCTTTAGACACTTTTACAAGTGTCAGGCATTTTTTTTCTGCCAAAACGATGCTGGCTTCTAGTAGAGTTAAAAAAAATAGCCTGTGGGCATGAGGCCTTAAAAATATATCTAAAAAGGAAAAACTTATTTTGGATAGAGTAGGAAATGGTTAAAAACTGCAGCTAGTTTTTTTTGGCATCTATGTCTCGGCTGCTCAAGTATTGTGCATCATAAAAATTGCAACAACTGCCATTTTATTTTCCAGGGCTTTTGCTTTAAGAAAAATATGTAATTTTTGGGTGTTCTAAGTACATATGTGAAACATGTTAATATTGGCCAGGATGGCAAGTGGGTATAGAGGATCTTCAGCCTGTTTGAAAATACTGTAGATGCAGACTTTTAATTTAAAGGACACTTACCTTTTCATGGATTCAGAGCTGTCCTCACCCAGGTCGTTTCTTCGGGTCCCCGGCGCCAGCACAAATACTGTGGGAAGCTGGCTGTGACTTTTTGTGGTTTCACAGCCAGCGTTCCACTGCGAATGCATGAGCCGCGCTGCGCTTTTGTAAATGGTCCTGCAGTCTTTTGGCACCTGTGACATATCCCAATCCCAGAAGGCAGTGGGCAAAGACAGGGGGGCGAATGTCCACTCAGAACGCAAGATATGTACGAGGGCTTGTTTTGAAGGGCTTTTACAGTTTGTTCAGAACACACTATTTTAGCAGGCAAATGTTGCCTAATTACAAGAGCCATAATGAGTCTCTCTAAGGCATGTCCTACTTGAAAATTATGTCTCATTTGTATCACAGGTATTCTCATTTTCCCTGCTTTATGAAGCAGCTAACTACGAAATGCGCCAAATTACAGCTGTCTTCTTGATACCCTTATCTTGTAACCAACATATCGAAATGATGTACAGATTCAGGTCTACGTTTTAAAAGGGGGGTCCTCCCCCTATATCATTGAACTGAAGTGGTCTATTATACATTGCATTTTTTTATTTATTACAGGTACTTATAGAACACTGTCAATTTACGCAGAGCTTTACATATATATTGTATATTCACATCGGTCCCTGCCCTCAGGGAGCTTACAATCCCTAACGCACATTCATATATACAGTAAGTACAGTATGTACATGATTTTTCTGTCTTTTTATTTTTAATGAATTTTAAACAAACTTCTTTCACGTTGTCATTATGGGGTATTGCTTGTAGAATTTTGAGGAAAATAATGAATTTAATCTATTTTGGCATAAGGCTGTAACACAACAAAATGGGAAAAAGTGAAGCGCTGTGAATACTTTCCGGATGCACTGTATGTTTGTTGAGATTACTTTTTGTTTGTGGACATGTCTATCTAATTTACTGAAGTAGGCAAAACCACATCTCGGGTTGCTTAAAAACATTTGAAATAAAAACTGCAGCAAATGTTAATTGACTGCATACTGGAACTGGTATCATCAACTTTCTCCTGAAATCCATCACATGTCTGTGTAAAGCAGCTGCCTGTGACATCAAGTAACAGATGCTGCTGGCTAATTCCCCCTACTGAGACTGCTAGACTGCTTTTTTTTTTTTTGCATCCTTTATTAACCAACATCACAATAGTACAGACCCATGTTTTATTTGTACCTTAGATAGCAGCATTGGAAGTGCAACAATGAAATGTTCCGTTAACTTGTTTTTGTCATCTATTTGGGTTTTACGTTCCTTGGCAGTTAAAACCTGAAAAAGAAATTTGGTTTCAAAGAAGAGATTATCTAGTGCAGTTCAAGAAAATGCATGCAAATATGAAAATAAAGATAAGGCTACTTGTTAGCGGTAAAGCGCTGCTAATATTAGAGGCACTTTTCGCCCGCTAGCGGGGCGATTTTAACCCCCATTAGTGGCCGAATAGAGGGTTAAAAGCGCCCACAAAGCACCGCTGCCGAAGCTCTTTGCAGGGGCTTCGGCAGTGGTGCACATTGATTCCAATGGCACTGCTCACGCACTGCCCGAAAGATGCTGCTTGCGGGACTTTTTCTAACGTCCTGCAAGCGCACCGCCCCAGTGTGAAAGCACTTGGGCTCTCACACTTGGGATGCAGGGGAGGCCTTTTTCATGCACTATTTTTAGCCCAAAAGCACCTGAAAATGCCCCAGTGTGAAAGGGGTCTAAGAGCTATCTTTATTTGTGAAACTGCCCTAAATAAAATGATTTTTTCTGCACACTGACATCAATTTTCATGCGCGTCAGTTATGTGCCCTATTCAAGCCAATGCTGATTTCATGTCAGTTTTTTTTTCCTGTGCAGAAAACTGCATACACGTTGCAAATTCCTGCGCAGGAAAATCAGCATGTTTGTGGTGTGAACAGGGCACAGAGAACCATTGTTTTCTTTGAGCCCTTGCAAAACGCGTGCAGAAAAACTGACGTCTCTGCACCATGGTGTGAACGAGGCATCAGATGGTAGTTTTTAAAAGGGAATGTATTGTGGTTATGTGAATATTCTCTCTTTTCATGGTTTAACCATTTCAATACTGGACACTTTTACCCCCTTCCTGTCCAGGCCAATTTTCAGCTCTGTCGCACTTTGAATAAAAATTGTTCGGTTATGCAACACTTCACCCATCTTACATTTCTATCATTTTTTTTTTTTTTTTTTACACAAATAGAGCTTTCTTTTGGTGGCAATTAATCACCGCTGTTTATGCTAAATAATCGATAGAAGAAAAAAAAACAAAAAAAAAACAACACACCACAACACGTTTCTTCGTTCGTAATAACATTTTGTAAACAAATCTTTCTTCATAATTTTAGGCCAAAATGCATACTGCTTCATTTCCTTTGCGAAAAAAACCCACATAAGTGTTCATTATTCAGTCTGTAGGAAATAGTCCACAAACTATAATACAGTAATACCTTGGTTTGCGAGCATAATTAGTTCCAGAAGCATGCTTGTAATCCAAAGCACTCTTATATCAAAGCAAAATTTACCATAAAAAATAATGGAAACTCAGATTTGTTCCACAACCATTTATTCATATAAAAATGATCAAAATATGAGCAAAAGCGCAATTTAATACTGTATAGTACTGTAGTAGGAATACCGTACCTCTGTGTTGGAAAAAAAAAAAGAAAAAAAGAAAAAGAAGAAAAGATGGATCACAGTTTTAATGTAGAAAAAGAAATAAATAAAATAAAAAAAAAGAAGAATTACACTCACAATGTTAAGGAGCCTGGAGCTCATCCATGTAAAGCCACTGTGTATGCAGTGCTGTATGTGGCCAGAGGTTCAGGGGTGATGGTGGCTCCCAGCGCTTTCTGGAGAACTCGGAGACACTCAGGAACTGTTGACATCACTTCTGAGTGCTTCAAACGCACCTTACGCCCGCCCCACCCAGCTGGGAGTGTCTCCAGGAAGCGCTGGGAGCCACCATCGCCCCAGAACCTCTTGCCACATACAACGCTGTACTGTATACTGTACATCAGCAGCTTTACTGTACATATACACATCAGCTTTACATGGATGAGCACCAGACTCAATATTGTGAGTGTAATTTTTTTGTTTTTACATTAAAACTACTGCTCGTATAATCAAAACAGCGCTTGCATATCAAGTCAAAATTTTTTTCACAATGTTGTTAGTCTTTCAAAACACTTGTATACCGCGTTACTCGCAAACCAAGGTAGGTGTGTGTGTGTATATCTGAACAAAATCTAATTTCTTGAGGCCCGAAAATGCCAGGACAGTACAAATACCCCCCAAATAACCCCATTTTGGAAAGTAGACAGTCCAAGGTATTTAATAAGAGTTCTTTGCAGTTATAATTTTTTTTGTCAAAATTGTTTGGAAAAAGAAGAAGTAATTTAATAACATTTTCACACTTTTTTATATACCGTCACCAGTGCAGTACAGCATCATATAACTGGTGTGGTAGTGATCAGGGACACTGACTGATGACAGTATGTAAAAATAATCCAAAAAATATTAAATGCTACATTTTTTTTTTTTACATACAGCGATTACCATAAAAACACTAACACTCTGGGGAGGTGATCAGGATTTTTTTTTTTTTTTAAACGCTTTAATAGAACTGATCTGTGAATTTTACAGTTCTAAGCAACCACTTTTTCTGAATGAAAACTATTCATTTAGTGTTTACTTTTGTGATTAGACACAACTAATCACATGGTACAGATAGGCTGTGATTAGCCATGTCTGTACCATGTTATTACTGTAACCAATCACAGAGCTCATCCCAATAGTACACAATGAATGGCATGAACCAAAGCCATTTATTGAGTACAATTTTCATGTGATCTGCTGTGATTGGTCACAGCGATCACATGGTACCGGCAGAAGGCCGGTACAGTGATCTGTCATCCGCTGTGTCCACCGTGACAGATCATTGCGGAGCACGGCCCATAGGGTGCGATCCTGGGAAGATATCATACAATGTCCTCCCAGGATAACAGGCCTCCGGCTTGGCAATCCTATTACAAAAGGCCGGGCGGGAAGCAGTTAAAAAAAAAAAATTTTTATTCAGAAACACAGGAAATATTGCATATGAATACAGTATAATTTGTTTTAATTTCCAGCTGGCAGGTGGGATACTAGGTTCCTATTAATGCACTTCTACATCTTGAAAAAAAGGCAGTTAACCGAGCTTCACAGCTTAGGATAACAAAACATGCAGGTTAATGCAGTACACTGAGTCTCAGAAAGAGAAAGTAAAAGGGTTAAAGTGGTTGTGAAGGCACAAGGATTTTTACCTTCATGCATTATGCATGAAGGTAAAAATCCTTTTGTGTACAGCCCCCCCCCCCCATTGCTTACCTGAGCCCCCTCTCAATCCAGCAATGTCCACAAGAGCCTTGCCTCTCTCAGGATTCGCACTTCTCAATAGCTCCCGCTGCTGTCAATCACAGCCAGTGAGCCAAACAGGAGATGGAAGGGGCAGGGCCATGCCGTGGCTCCATGTGTGAATGGACACACACACACCCCTGCTGATCGGGAGCATACCTGCTTGGTTGCCCCACTGCAAGCTGCTTTCAGGAGAGAGGAGCCAGGAGCGCCGGCAGGGGACCCAAAAAGACAAGGATCCGGGCTCCTCTGTGCAAAACCACTGCACAGAAGCAGGTAAGTATGACATGTTTATTTAAAAAAAACTAATAAAAAAAAAAAAATTACTATCACTAAGTAAATATCTGCTGAGCTATCTCTTAAAAAAAAATATCTTTGTGAACACTTATATTGCATGTGCATTGTTTTAAATGTTTATTTGTTCAAAGACAGTTGGTTTATTTACAAACACAACCAATATTCGCCTAGTAACACACGAGAAAATCAGACAAAAAAAAAAAACTGCTTTTAGAGCAATCGTCCAATAATCTGTTAATACACAGCTTTCAAGAGCCGATCATGACAGTTCATGCAAAATTATCCAAAGGGACAAACACAAACATTTTTCATATAAATGAACAAGACCCCGCATGCTCAGAAGAGAAAGAATAGATTACAATACAATACATAATCATGGGAAATTGTATTCCGTCTTACGAAAATGTTTGTAATTTTATATGTTTTCGATAGGAGACTAGCAAACAGAATAAAAATGGATGATCATTCATCTGATATTCTCATCATGTGTACAGGGCATAATGTTCTTTATGGGAGAATTATATTCTGAAATGCATACCCACGATTCAGAACATTTCAAGCACATTTATACAGAAGACACGGAGAACTGAAAGCCTAACTACTAACTTGTTAGCTATTCCCTCAACCTGGTACTATGAAAATATGAACATGCATTACTTACATTTAGTGCTGCTTCCATTAGTATTTAAGCATTATGATTAGTATTAACACTCACCCTCTTGCCAGTTCCTCTTCCCACAGGGGGATGTGCTTCTGCAGCCTGGCGAATCGTACACACCATCAGTTCAATAAGTGCAGTCTCCTGCCGCTCAGACATCACTAGGAACAAAAAGAGTGCTTTTTAATGATCACAGCACAAGAACAACTCAAGCAACACTAAAACATGACCAAAAAAAAGGTAGTGTTCTGCATATAACCTTTAAGATGTTGTGAACGCAAAGTCCATATCTGATTTAAAATTGATCGCTCAGCATTATGTAATTTTTACTCATCATAAAATTATATTTATGGAGTCCAATGAAGAAAGACTTTTTTTGTTTGCCAGTGTTCGATCCTAAATACATAGCTTTCACCTACGGTGAGATGTAAGGAATATACGTCTATTATTCAACTGCACAGCCACATCATTTCTAAAAGTGACAGCCGCAGTGGGAGGGGGGGTTTGCTCGGGGGTAGTGCTTAGCAACACGTTACAGCCCAAATATAGGTGTAACATGTACCATGTTGCTAAAGGTGGAGTTGGCCTTTAAAGAGCATCTAAATCCAACATACTGCAGCTTACCTGTCCTTAGATGTGGTGGCTGCATTAGTTTTCTTTTGTTCAGCTAAGTTCATTTTCTGCAAGTACAGAAAATACCTGTTGATGCTGCAGAAATCCAATGTTCTTGTAACTGCGTGTGCACTGACCTGAAACCCCAAACAATTTTAAGCTCTGCTCAGGTCTCATTTAGGAACTACAGAACACCTTCTCCCTATGTTATGGAGATTAAGAAAAGGGGAAGCGTTTGGAGGCCAAATAATGAGTAGCCTAGGGTAACAATGCTACTCTTCCAGAGACAGAGTGCATTGAGTGAGCGCCGTTACCCTAGGACAGGAAGTGTGTTACTAACAGGTGAAAATAAAGTATAGAATTCTGGAAGAAAACCAAACTAATGCAGCCACCACATTTAAGGACTGGTAAGCTGCAAAATACTACATTTCTGTTTTTGGGTTTAGATACCTTAATAGCCATCTAGTGATATATTAACACACTGTGAAACAAAGCAGTAGAGATTCATAACAAAAAATGTTTCAGGGCTTCATCTGCTATATTCACCTTCTGGGAGGACTTAGTACACACCCATCATGCATGGGGCCTACTATGACTAGCTTCCTTTTGAAAGCATTGGCTTTTGGTAACTTCATTACTTCACCTCTTAAAGTGGTTGTAAACCAACACATATACCCAGTGAAGTGACTGGCCTCACACAGAGATGAAACAAATCCTCCTACATAAGTTGTACCTATTTACTGCCATCGTTCCCCTACATCCATTCAAAGTGCAGAATTTACAGTATCTCTCAGCTCTGAAAAGCAGGGGACGGGGATCTGAAGTTATCAGTGAAGAGAGCTCAGAGCTGATTGGATGAAAGGAACACACCCTCCTTTACACAGCACTCAGGAACAGAGCTGAGGCTGTCAATCAGCAGGAGATCCCGCCCACCCGTCACCATTTTTTTTTACTCAGGTTTATAGCAGAGGAATAAATCAGCAGACAGAAATGACACTTAGTGCTCTTGAGACAAGTACACACTATAGAAGTAAATGCTTTGTTCATATTTCATGTCTGAGGTTTACAACCACTTTAACAAGCATGCCGTAAATGCAAGTCAGAAAAATTACAACTTTGAATATCTCTACTTGTTCAAAGTGGGTCAAAAGGAGCACCCAGGAGAGGTCAGTAATGCCAGCCTACAAAGGCTGACACTAAAGTAATGAGAAAATGTGTACATGCTTTGTAAGGTACATGCAACCCCTTAAATTTCCTCTGTGAAGTAAAGGCTCTCAAAAAGGTTGTCAAGAAAATGCTGCCAGACTGACTTCCACAGCAAAATACTGGCCGATTTCAGTAGGTGTGATGTGAAATAGCAAGGGTTTAAGCAGAAAATGTGGGACCCATCATTTTATCAAATGTGCTATCACTAAAATTAAAATATATGCAGATGGGTTAATCTCCTCCTATATTTCAGTTTGATGACTGCATGGCGTTTGTACATTGGACAACTATTACAGAGGTTAGATGCTGAACATGAAATTAATTTTACCACATATGTATTATGCTAAAGGGGACTACAATTTCCAGCATGCCTTGATCTAAACATCCAGTTAGGCTTCTATTTATGGATGTTTTAAATGTTACATTTGCTTGATCATTATATTTCTCTTCTCCCGAATTAGAACAGTGTTTTTCAACCTTATTTTAACCAAGGCATCCTTTAAAATTATGTACAATCTTAAGGCACCCCATTCTAAAATGTAAAAAAACGAAGCTAATAGTTTTACATAATGCAGCAACATCCACACACCTAGGACACCAAACATTAGAGATGATTTATTCCACCACCTTTGCAAAGTGGTACTGACTAGTATTCTAGCATTTCTCTTCTCCCTCTTTCTGCTAACAGAGTGCTGACAGAGAGGGGCAAACAAGGATACTGTGCAGGCACCCAATGTCCTTCTTATCAACTGATGACATCATTGGATGTTAGGATGTCTGAGGCCCACATGGTGCCCAAGGTTGTAATGTTGTACAATAAAAATCTGTTGCTTTTGTTTAACAAAAAGGCAGGCTTGATCCACTAGCTGGCTTGCTGATCATTTTTGGCAATTTTTAGGCATTTTGCCAAGACACACCTGAAGAACGCAGAAGGCATCTCAGGTTGCCATGGCACCCAGGTTGAAAAAGGCTGTACCAATGTGTTACATAACAAAAATATTAGGTCTATAATACCTACCTTCCTCCCCTTGTATTGGCTCTTCAACTAGCAGCTCTGCCATGCATTCCCAGTCCTTAAGAAGCTCTTGGGAACTTTCCCATAAACTATCAACAAGGTATGCAGCATGTTCATGTAACTATGGGATTAAACATACACAATCCTGAGCAAAAGGTGAAATGCAGAGTTAAATATAATTTTTTATAATAGAAAATATACTTAACTGATCTATAGAACTACTATGTTTACTGTATAGTTATCAGTTAACATTTTAACAGCCATGTTAGATTTATACACATTCTCTTTCACATACTTAAATCTGAAATACAGGAATATCCTACCTCACTCTCAAGAAAGAAAAGCACAAGCATTTTTAGAAGATTTCCATTAGGACTGCTTCGTCCTCTTCTTTTGGCCAAGGCCTCTTCTGCTTGTGGGTCATGTCTACTAAATAACCTAAAAATAAAGAGAAATGCTTACAAGAGCTCAACATCCCATAATGTTAAAAGTATTGTGAATATCCTGCCTCCAGCAGTCTTGCCTATTGCCATGTTTTGTGTCTTGGTACAGTCTGCTGTTCCTCACCATCCTGTATTGCCTTTAGTTACACGTTCCCTGCATCCCCAAGCTCCCCGATTCGTTTTCACTTTTTGCCTTATGGTGTAAAGTGCTCCCTATGAGGTTAGGAGGTATATTGTTCTGGGTTCCTTTTTCACCTTCAAGAAGTGTTCAGCAAGCATCCTTTTATTATGCCAAATCTGCAATAAACTACAGTGGATTTCACTCTGGGCCACTCGAGAGTTGAACACTGCCGGTGGATTCCACCATCTCAGCATATTGCCATAACTGCCCATCGTAACTGGGTCTAGGAGGTGTGTTCAAGTTCATAAAGTGGTTGTTGAGACAGAACCGAAAACATCTTTTCATGGGTTCGAAAACTGGCAAACTGACATTTGAGGTCACAGTATGTGCTTCATCAAAAACATAGGCTGAACTGTTGGGCTTAAATGGTCATAAGATGCGTATCAATTAAAGTAGTGACAAGCTTAAGCTTATTTTCATGATGCACATTGCATAAAATCGGGTTGAAATGAAGAATTATGTACAAAAGTGAATTCAAGTGCTTACCAATTTGAAGTTATTTAGCCAATGGGGTTAAATCTGAAAATTTACTAAGGAAATAAAAGACATTTAATTCATTACCCCAATGCCAGACGCCACCAGATGACCCTGCTTTGTAAAATTAAGCTACTTTAAGCCACAAAATACACAATAAAATGATCCTTTAATTTTTCTTCACTTTGTAAATAAAGACTTCTACAAAGCCTGAACTCCGTAAAATAAAATTGCTAATTGATACTAAAGCATTCTTACTGGACAATGGGATAATTGGGCAGGACTTAAGCCAGCCATAGACTGTTCAAATCTCAGCTGATACAGCAGGGACCGGCCAAGATTTGTACCATGTATGGGCGAGGCTGATTGTACCCAAGTTGTTAGATTGATGAACTTGGGTACAACCTGCCTGTCGGACTTTTCATGCGATTGCCAGCAGCTATGGCCACTAGGAATAATCACTGTGTTTACCTGGCAGGCAGGACTCCCCCACCAACTCCCCCTCAACCCATGGTTGCAGGAAAGAAAATCGCACAGTCTATGGCTGGCTTTAGCTTCCAGTAATGATAAATTAAACTAAATAAGGGGGGACACAGAGCAAAGAATCCTACAAATAAGATTACAGTAGGTGCATGCCCTTAGACAGCAGTTTTTAGTTTTAAAATGCTGACAAGATCATTTTAAGTAGACCTCCCTGGCCGATTTATTTTGGTGCATGAAAACCATGGTATATAAAACACGACATCGCAAAACACACTTACTTCTTGTGCAGGAATTCCCCAGCGGCCACCGCTACTGGCCGATGCGCAGAGTAGACCAAGTGGTAGACATTCTCACAGTCTTCATTAGACAGGGCCTCTTCACTACCACTGTATTAAAAGACATGCATTTAATGTATATTGCAAGTTATACTAGAGCCACACAAACCAGAAGCTACAGCACAGTTGCTTAGTGGCAAAAAAACATTTGCTATACACAAATATCTTAGTTTGTAAAAGAAAAAAAACAGCAATACAGTATGTGACAAGAAAATTAATGGCAGAAGGTTTTGTATCCTAAAGCATTCTATGCATTGAGATAAAAAACCTTGTGTGTGCAGCAGTCCCCCTCATGGTTGGCTGAGGTCCATCTAGATCCAGTGATGTTGCATGAGAGACTTGGATGTCCAGGACTCCACTCCTCATTGGCTGAGACAGCAGCGTGGTGCCATTGGCTCCCGCTGCTGTCAAAGTTAGTGATCCAATGAGGAGAGAAAAGGGGCAGGGTCGGGCCACGGCTCTGTGTCTGAATGAACACAGGGAGCAGCAGCTTGGGTGCCCCAATAGCAAGCTGCTTGCTGTGGGGGGCACTCAACGGGACGGAGGGGCCAGGAGAACGAAGAGGGACCCGATATGAGGAGGATCTGGGCTGCTCTGTGCAAAACCACTGCACAGAACAGGCAAGTATGACATGCTTGTTATTTTTAAAGAAAAAAACACGAGTATTTAGTATCACTTTAAACCCATAATAGCAAAATTTCACTTAAAAACCAAGTAGAATTGTCAGTCTGGCTACATCATAGCCCTTTCTATTTCACCAGGGTCACAAAAATCAACTGCTCTCAAATGCAGTACAAAGCAGATTTCTGAATGTATCAGAAGGCAAAACAGCCAAACTGTTAAATGGGCCTTAAGGCCCATATTTACCCCAACTGTTCAGATGGCGAAAACTTACTGGAGAATCAGAGTCACAAGGCGGATTGCTTCAACAGCTACATCATATTCTTTGTCCAAGGTCATGGAAACAATCCGATCCTGTAATAAAATGTGAAAGGTGTCTTATTATTTACCCTGGAATCTGGAAAAGTTAACTGGATTCTACCAAAATTGACCCTAGATATCTGAATGCTTACAGTAGGGACATTAGATTGCGACTTACCGAAGAGAGGCCGACAAGTGATGGTATTCCCCTGTGGGGTGTGATGCAACTCTGGGCCATCCAACCAACACTGATTTGTGAGTCATTGAATAAAAATATATATATATATATATATATATATATATATATATATATATATATATATATATATATATATATATATATATATATATATATATATAATCACTGTATGCTTATTGGTATTTGTTTTACAAAACATATGTAGCAGAATACATATCGGCCTAAATTGATGCAGAAAGTTGATTTTTAAATTTTTTTAATAAAGTAAAAAATAGTTGTTTTTTTTTTCAAAAATGTGTTTATTGTTTTTTGTTTATAGCGCAAAAAATAAAAACCACAGAGGTGATCAATTACCACCAAAAGAAAGTTCTATGTGTGGGGAAAAAGTTGGGTACAGTGTCGCACAACCGCGGAATTGTCAGTTAAAGTAACGCAGTGCCGTATCGAAACAAATTGCCTGTCATGAAGGGTGCTAAATCCTTCGGAGGGCAAGTGGTTAAAGGCTGTGCCCAAAGTATGGGGTTTGAGTACAGCTTCCGGGGTTTTACTGAGGTTGTGCCAATCTGGATACAGTGCTTCTATGCTGGCATTAGAACACAGTGAGTAACTGTTTGAAGAGCCGGAAGATAAAATAAAGAAGAATAATTAGGTAATTAAGCTAAGAGTCATTTACTCTGTGAAAGAGAAAAAGTTCATCTCCTTCAGACACTAGCAAAAAACCGAGGACTCACTTTGTTGGGTAGCATTAAAAGAGAGGTGCCCAGGGGTGTGTCCTCTAAAGCCAGTGCCCAATAACCTGAAGGTACAAGCCTATAACCCATGCTGTATGAATACTGGGTGTCCTGTATGATTAACATAAAAACTTGACTGATTATGAAAATATATAACACCGTCTCTGGACTATCAACTGTTAATGAGGATAATGTTAGGGTACCCACATACAAAAAGTATGTCAACAAAAAGTTTTCTTGCTAGCTGTCACAATGACTACAGGTGTTGGCGCAGTGCTTTGCGAGGTCTGCGTTAGTCCAGTAGAGGGTGCTGCTGTCCACAGTGTTAAGAAAAAAAGAAAGCTATTGATCGGAACTGTAATCAAAAGAATGCTTTATAGAATATATTTCATATAAGCTTGAAATGACTGCAATACTTGAGGGCCCTGTTGAGTTAAGGGTGACACGAGACAAACTTGTAAAAAAAAAAAAAAATTAATAAAATGATATACACACACAAATACGAAGAGATTATTTGAAGGGTCAAGTGGCAATAGTTGGTGAGCTGGGTGAAACCTGGGGGTTTTGATTTCTATACATAATGGATACATCCACCACAAGATGCCCTGCAATAGTTGGGACTGTTGCTGCCACAAAAAACATTATGTTTTTATTATATACAGTATGTTTGAATCAGGGCAAAACAGATGACACTGATAAAAATGTGTTGGTTATGTGACACCAATGCAGTCTGCGCTTAAAACTTTAAAGGCACTATTTTTTTCTACAATAGTAATACATGCACATATTCACAAACATAAGGGTCAATTTAAAGTGGTTATAAAGCCTAAATATTGTTCATCCTAATGCTGAACTCCAGGCAATTATGTTCCCCCACTGCATGGGTTAACTGCTTGTTTTGTCAGGGAGAGACCAGAAAGCTTTATACTTACCCAATCCTCCACAATCCAGTGGTGGGCTATTCCTGATGTCTTCACATCCAGAGCTGTTCTATGGGCATGATGACATCAGGAACAGTCCACTACACAAAACTGCTAGACTGCAGGAGCCAAAGTTACAAGTCTTGTGCTGGAAGGATTCGGTAAGTATATCTCTGCTCTCCAATCCCCCCACTTCTTTTAATTAACTGAGCACTCATTCAATCCAGTGCTGTGCACATCTGCAGCTCTCCTCTCCCCACAATACCTGGGCTCACAGGTTTTGCTGAGGCAGCAGGAGCAACTGGTGTCAATCAAAGCCACTGAGGATGGAGCAGGGTTACGGGGTCAAGTCCCAATGTCTGTCTATAGACTTAAACAGCAAGGCTCAGGAGTGAGCCTGCATGAGAGCTTTCTATGGGGGCACTCGCGAGAGGAGCCAGGAGTGCCAGTGAGGGATCTGAGAAGAGGAGGTCCATTATACAGAGTAGGCAAGTATAAACCTGTTATTAAAAAAAAAAATTACAATCACTTGAGGAAGCCAGAGTGTTGATGGATTGTGGCTAGAATACAGACAAAAAAAAAAAAAAAGAAAAATCCTAGGATAAAGCAAGCACATGACATTCATGATACATTTAACTACACAGCCAGTGTTTTTTGTAGTAATATAAACCACCCAGAATAAATGAAGCCTCCTTTGATTAGATATTCTTGACTGGTAAAAATATGAAGTCATTGTGTTTATGGAGAGAAGACATACCTTAAACCGGTTGGTGAAGAGCTCGAGCTTAGGGAACAGTTCTCTATTGGTGTACAGACTCTGAAGGGCTTTCAGGCACTTGAGCCTTACTTCTCCTTGCTACACATGTGCGAAAAAAAGGATGCAAGACATTGTAAGAAATTAGCAAAAAATGGAAACCGGTCCTTGAGAAAGCAATAATGGACACAATAACTGAACACTCTTCATGTGTCAACTATTGTAACATAAAATTCAAAGCCCAAAGGGGAAAAACAAACAAAACAAAAAACATTTTTTAACATTCAAGTGGCTCTTCAAATGTACTTGAGATATCAGGATATATATAGCAATTGAGAGCAAGCTTAGCTAGGGGTCAGGGTTTAACTGCATAAATGATTTTAATCTCATGCTACTGACTAATGCAAGCACTTGTATTCTTTGCATCCCACGGTCTACATGGGATTACAATCTTCTGTAAGACTGGCCCTAACCCCATACTTCTCACTGTCTCATGGCAATACACATGTGGTTGGGGGATACACATGCCGCAGAAATTTTAGCTTGGCTTGCAGAGTTTGACAGACATCACGGACTGTCAAACGCTTCCATTAAGGTCAACAGAAGGGTACCACAACTGCAAGCCAAGTGCTTGAAAAAGCCCATCATTCCAATTACTTCTCAAGGAATGACCTAAGGCATGTTATAATGATCAATTAGGATTTTTCAAAACACTTTGCCAGTGTTATTAAAAAAAAAAAAAAGAACAGTGCCTAAGACACATTGTTGCACTAAATACCTTGCTCTGAGCAATGGACTATGTTTTAAACTCTAAGCTCCGGTTCACACAGGGGCAGCTTCAAAGTCATCAGACTCTGAAGCAACCCAGCACAGTGCGACTTGCAAACGACTTCTTCAAGGGAAGTTTCAGGAAAAAAACTTAAATTTTAAATAAGGAACTTTGAAGTAAAATAAGGGTCAGTGCTCATCTGCAGCCTCACCATTGCCATCAATGCAGCCTCATCAGTCCACATCAATGCAGCCTCACCATTGCCATCAATGCAGCAGCCTCACCATTGCCATCAGTGCAGCCTGATCGATGCCCATCTGCAGCCCAGAGGGGATAGGGAGGGGGGGCGGGACGAGCGCCGACAGATTACATACAGTGAGAATCTCCTATGATAGACAGAACAGTGGTCCAATGGCGGCCCAGGAGACAGGGGTTGCTATTACAGAGGCCGTCAAGTAAACAGGAGATTCTCACTGTATGTAATATGACGGTGCTCGTCCTGCCCCCCCCCCCTCCGAGGCAGCTAAAACTGAAGTATTGGCGTATAACACGCACGCACTATTTGCACCCAATTTTCATGGTGAAAAAGTGAGTGTTATACGCCAATAAATACAGTATGTCATGCTTTAAAATTGCGCATGCTTGTGGAATAGCGACAAACTGATACATTCAATTATCCAGTATCTGGTTCTAGAATGATTGCCCTCACTCTGATGTTCACAACAATACTTCACATGTGTGAACCCTTCTGCGCCCAGATCACTTCTGCAGAAAAGCCTTTCGCTGGCTGCAAATTTTGATATGGAAATGATGGCTGCAGCTGCAGTCATCATCCTGGTATAACCACTTCAACACGATGATGTATGGGTACGTCCTAAGGGTGTTAAACAGTTAGGGGACATGCTTGCCCATGACTATTTAAAGGGGTTGTAAAGGCAGGTTGTTTTCTTTCTTCATGAATTCTATGCATTAAGATAAAAAAAAACCTTCTGTGTGCAGCAACCCCCCTAATGTTTACCTGAGCGCCTCTTGATCCAGCAATGTCCACGAGTACCTCGGCTGTCCGGGACTCTCCCTCCTGAGACACAGCAGCGGCGCCATTGGCTTCCGCTGCTATCAGTCGGTTAGAGAGAGAGAGAGAGAGAGAGAGAGAGAGAGAGAGAGAGAGAGAGAGAGAGAGAGAGATAGGGGCTGAACCGTGGCTCCATGTCTGAATGGATACACAGAGCTGTGGCTCAGGTGCCCCCGTAGCAAGCTGCTTGCTGTGGGCACTAAACAGGAGGGAGGGACCAGGAGCTCCGACCAGGGACCCGGGAAGAGGAGGATCGGGGCTGCTCTGTGCAAAACCACTGCACAGAGCAGATAAGTATAACATGTTTATTTAAACATTACTGTTTGAAAAAAAAAAAAAGGAGACCTTAATATCACTTTAAACCCATAATAGCAAAATTTCACATGAACACCAAGTAGAATTGTCAGTCTGGCTACATCATAGACCTTTCTATTTCCAGGGTCACAAGAATCAGTTGCTCTCAAATCTGATAGGGAAAATATACCAACAGTCTTGGCAGATTACCGGGGGGGGGGGGGGTAGGTCGGGGAACAAACTGTCTATTTTACAAATTGGTGCCTATTTTTACAATAAGTATGTAGACTGCTCAGGATCACTAGCAGTCACTAACCTCACATCCCAGCAATGGATAGATTTTGCAGTTAAGAAAAATTATTCACACCATGAACATCTCTGCTTAAATATATGTAGAGTGCTCCTTGTGACATTATCTATTTTATCACAGTGAATGCAGTAAGTGTTGTGTAGCAAACACATTTAGAAGAATAGATTAGATTTATTTCACAACTCTAGCTCACTATCAGTTACATTTGCAGGTTAAAAACCTTGCAAGGAAAAGCACACAAAAAAAAAAAAATTAAATGCTTACTTGCAGTATTCTTCTGTTCCACGATTTATTATTATTTTTTTTTTATTTACTTGCAATGTGCCATTGAACTTACCAGAAAATGTGACTACTTTAGGTTAAAAGTTAAAGCCACATATAATCTTCTGAAAGATTTTTGTTGAAATGAATGGTCTATTGACCAGGTCTCTTTAAAACTGTGTGCCAAGCTTGTTACAAACAATCAATTACATCCTTATTCTAGAACTCACCCGGTCATGAAGTGTCCAGCCCACATACTTTAGGTAGCTGTCATTGAGGAAAGCGTCGCTATACATTTTCATCCAAACTCCTATTTCCTCAATGCAGATTGCTCGGATCTCAGCAATGGCATCTCTGAAGAAAGAATAATTTGCAAGGAACAAACTCCATAAAAAATGAAGACAAAAAAGTGCATCTAACCAGCATACAGGTCTTTCAAGCTCCCATTGTGGGAGATACATATTATTTCTTGATGCTTCCTGCAAAAGGTAGTTTGCCTGATTCTGCTCATCAGACAAGAAACAAGCATTCAGAAAATTAAAGTCATGAAGTTACAGTTTCTTATCTCTTCACTTGCTCTAAGGCAGTGATTAAATCTGCACGACAACCTCAACATTAGCGTTTTCAGAAGACGGCCGCTGTAACAGCCTAAATATTTCTCTCTCTGACAGAGGTACTTTAATGTAATCATACTATCACATTTAACAATGAATTACCTGTATCTATGAACGAAGATGCCCTTGAAAATGGAATTCATCATGTTTTCTATTTCATCCTGGTTTTCCTGAAGCTGTTAATGAAGAGTATTTAACATGTAAAATAACCTTAAAGTAATAATGGTGAAGTACAAATAAAAGAAATCGCCTTGGTCAGGGAGGCGTGTCAAACATAGCCCCAGACTCAAACAACTCTGAAGAGTCGTACCAATTACGCATTTCGTGAGACAAAGACAAGCAGCTTCTTCAGGAAGACTAACACTCTGAGTTGTTTGGATGCATAAAGAAAGGCATCAAAAATTTATATGCAACAGTTTTTATTCGACAAACTTATACCTTGCTATATCACATAGTATCATGAATTATACATTTTCTGTTTCAATCGTTTTTATTAGTATTTTGAAAAAGACAAAAAAGTGAGTACTTTACAGAGCAGCAAACATTCCTTGCATGCTCTGAATCATACAACAAAAAAAGGGTACATAAGTGCGGGGCGGGGGGGGGGGGGGGGGGTGTCCAAACGACTGCCCTTAAAGTCAGAATAAGGACCAATAAGTCAAAGATCTTGAGGTCAAGACCTCAATGTGTAATCACTGTGAATAGGCCTACAAAATGTAAAAGTCTTAAACCAGTGATAATAGCTTCCTAAGTATTTCCCGTTACCAGGCAATAGACGGTCCCCCATAAGGGGTTCCAATCCTCCTGACTATAAACATAAGCGCTGTTTGAGTAGGAAGCGAAGAAGAAAAAAAAGGAAGAAAAAAAAAAAGGAAGGAAAAAAAAAACAGTTAGAGCATGATGTCAAGGCTGGCTAGAATCAGGGGAACATTAGAAGAGGAAAAAGGAGGAAAAAAGTGAGTCCATCTGGGATTCCTCCAGTCAATATAGGCGTCACTCTCCCAGTACCTGCAGATGGGCCAGCCAATGGGGACCATATTTTATCAAAGGTGGATTGTTTATCTCGTAGGACACACATGATTTTTTTCATTCAACATGATCCACGCAACTAAGGCAATATCTCTAACAGGGCTTTTCCACGCTGTTGCTATAGCCGCCAAGAACATAAAGTAGATCAAGGTCTGAGTATGTTGTGGGACATATTCAACAGGCTTATTTAGTAGGGCTAGTCTCACATCTTTAGTGATATTAACCATTGTGACTGAAAAAATAAATGAGTGAACCCTTATCTAAAAGCGACGAACGTGCAATGGTGTACCTATCTGACCACAACCCCTGAAGCATGTGGCTGAAGTGCCTGGACACATTTTTGACTAACGCTCCAGTACCAAGTACCATCTGGCATGGACTTTATAGCCTGCTTCTAATCAAGGCAACATTTAGGAAACCTTTATATATTTGTGTACTCCATTTACGCCAGTCCTCCACCTCAAGGGTTATGGACAGATCCCTTTCCCCCACCTGGTAGGACAATCTATCAGTAGTGTTGATAAACAATTTGTACTAATCATACATATACATTTTAGTACCCATCATGGATATTTAATCTGTATATTACCACCTACAAGTGTTTGTGTGATCTCTTTGCACATGTCGGAAAAAAAAACTTAATCACATTACCATGATAAAACAAGCCAAAGTTTGAAGTCTGTTACTTCAATAGATGATAAAGAAAAAGTTGTATTTCATTTTAATATAGTTCCACCCCTTTTGCATACTAAACTAGTTACTGAAAACAAACGAAAGCATTCAGTGACCTGCTGTATTAAAATAAATAAGTTCACTCAATTTACGTTTATCTGAACCCTGTGTATTACCATGCAGAGTAAGAACACTTCTATACAAGCGCAACATCAGGGGAAGCAGGTATGAACCTCCTAAAACCTGTGCTGCGATATCTCTCCTTTCCCGCTTCCTATATCACTGACTACATTCAAACACTCAAGGTAGGTTTACATATACAGTCAGGTCCATAAATATTGGGACATCAACACAATTTTAATCTTTTTTTGGCTCTATACATTACTACAATGGAATTGAAATGAAACAAACAAGATGTGCTTTAACTGCAGACTTTCAGCTTTAATTTGAGGGTATTTACATCCAAATTAGGTGAACGGTGTAGGAATTACAACAGTTTGTATATGTGCCTCCCACTTTTTAAGGGACCAAAAGTAATGGGACAATTGGCTGCTCAGCTGTTCCATGGCCAGGTGTGTGTTATTCCCTTATTATCCCATTTACAAGGAGCAGATAAAAGGTTCAGAGTTCATTTCAAGTGTGCTATTTGCATTTGGAATCTGTTGCTGTCAACTCTCAATATGAGATCCAAAGAGCTGTCACCATCAGTGAAGCAAGCCATTAGGCTGAAAAAACAAAACAAACCCATCAAAGAGATAGCAAAAGCATTAGGTGTGGCCAAATCAACTGTTTGAAACATGCTTAAAAAAAAGAAAGAAAAAAAAAGAAAGCACCAGTGAGCTCAGCAACGCCAAAAGACCCGGAAGAACACGGAAAACAACTGTGGTGAATGACCGAAGAATTATTTCCCTGGTGAAGAAAACACCCGTCACAACAGTTGGCCAGATCAAGAACATTCTCCAGGAGGTAGGTGTATGTGTGTCAAAGTCAACAATCAAGAGAAGACCTCACCAGAGTGAATACAGAGGGTTCATCACAAGATGTAAACCATTGGTGAGCCTCAAAAACAGGAAGGCCAGATTAGAGTTCGCCAAACATCTAAAAAAGCCTTCACAGTTCTGGAACAACATCCTATGGACAGATGAGACCAAGATCAACTTGTACCAGAGAGATGAGAAGAGTATGGAGAAGGAGAGAAACTGCTCATGATCCAAAGCATACCACCTCATCAGTAAAGCATGGTGGTGGTAGTGTCATGGCGTGGGCATGTATGGCTGCCAATGGAACTGGTTCTCTTGTATTTATTGATGATGTGACTGCTGACAAAAGCAGCAGGATGAATTCTGAAGTGTTTTGGGCAATATTATCTGCTCATATTCAGTAAAATGCTTCAGAACTCATTGGACGGCGCTTCACAGTGCAGATGGACAATAACCCGAAGCATACTGCGAAAGCAACCAAAGAGTTTTTTAGGGGAAAGAAGTGGAATGTTATGCAATGGCCAAGTCAATCACCTGACCTGAATCCGATTGAGCATGCATTTCACTTGCTGAAGACAAAACTGAAGGGAAAATGCCCCAAGAAAAAGCAGAAACTGAAGACAGTTGCAGTAGAGGCCTGGCAGAGCATCACCGGGGATGAAACCCAGCGTCTGGTGATGTCTATGCGTTCCAGACTTCAGGCTGTAATTGACTGCAAAGGATTTGCAGCCAAGTATTAAAAAGTAAAAGTTTGATGGATGATTGTTAATCTGTCCCATTACTTTTGGTCCCTTAAGTGGGAGGCACATATACAAACTGTTGTAATTCCTACACCGTTCACCTGATTTGGATGTAAATACCCTCAAATTAAAGCTGAAAGTCTGCAGTTAAAGCACATTTTGTTTGTTTCATTTCAAATCCGTTGTGGTGGTGTATAGAGCCAACACAATTAGAATTGTGTCAATGTCCCAATATTTATGGACCTGACTGTAATTGATGTTTGGGAGAAATTTTAGTAATGTATTTTTCTTTTCTGTGTAGGAGAAAGGAAGGAGGATATTTCATCAACAGTGAGTGTGTTCTAGAATGATCAGATTTCAGACAAAAGAGGCTGGGTGGACTGGCACCATACAACAATGTCTGGGAGAAACCATGAACTATACAGCAGGTAGACTTTGCATCTCATTATTTAAATTTATATTTTAGCTGGAGTATACATTTAACAAGCCTAAGATTGTGCCACGTGATTGGTGAAAAGGGTCCTGCATGGCAGGACTTTTTTAAATCAAAACCCTTAGCAAATGTATTCCAATGCAAAGTATAATAGAGGAAGCACTAAAGCATAACAAATACAATTTATAACTTTTATTTCCACCATTGTTTTGCCCTGACTGGCCACCCTTGGGTAAACACAGCATAGTGAAACACAAAAATTCTTATCTTAACAGACATGCTACTCTCCTTTTACCTGCCTGCTTTAGGTGAATGTTCTGTGCAGGGCAAGCAAAGCTTTGAATGAATAAGTGCTCATTTACACTTGCTATTGGGAGCGATAAAACCCCACGGTTGAGCCGCATTTTTGTCATCTCTCAACTGTTGCCCTATTTGCGAGACAGTGGCAGGGGTGTACACATGCAGTAGGCAGGATACTTGGCTTCACAGCAGGAATTGTATCCTGTTGCACTGCATGGAGCTGCGCTGGAACTGCCCCGCAATGTCAGCGGTTGTCCGGTATTTAGGGGGTTAAAACAGGAAGTGAGGTGGCATCACAATGCCTCCTCAATGCACGTCAAATGCTCTTCAAAGAGCAAAGCAGGTTTAAACAAGACCAAAGTGTGCAGATATGGCATACCTCTTTTCGTTTCTGTAGAAGCAGCTCAAGCCTCTCGTTGGCTCTCTTGCCAATCATCTTGTTCCTCTCTGCTTCGTACTGCCGCTGAGTGTTATCCTGGTGAATACTCAAGTTAAGGGCAACATTCACCAGTGCAGTCATCAGCTTCATTGCTGCAGTATTAGGAAAAAGAAAAACAGTCTTATTTTTTCCCAGAATTAAAAATTGATGAAGTAGCAATTAAAAGTTTAAAGTTTTCAGAAAGACTGTGTAAAGCTGCATGTAAAACACATAAAAATGTATTGTAACAAATGAAAAAACGCAGAAGAGCAAAAAGGCTCTAAAAGGATTTATAAAACACAATCTGCTTTTTTTCTAAGGATGAAATATAGCACCAGACACTTAACATAACTGCTCTCCTGCTACCACTGAAGGACACCTCTAACTAGTGCTTCTGGCTTCAACAAAGTTTAAGGTATGGAAAGAAATACATATTTGTAGATTACCGCTCTAATCATATATGTGCATATAGGTAGCATTATTTTCTAAGAACATATGCAGGCTGTGATTTCTGCTTTGCAGTGCTACAGAAGTCTGTGAGCCGTCTGACTTGAATTGAAAACAACGCACCCTCTAGGAGGCTGATATTTTATCCAAAGCTACACCCACTGTAATGGGTAACCTCTTTACATCTAGTGGTTTATCTAATACAATATCTACATTTAATACAATAAAAATCTGAAAAAGCAGGCATGTAAAAAATGTAAATACTGTAAAAATAACTTAAAATTCATGATCACTGAAGATACACACTCTACTTTACCTTTAAGGTGTCCATGTCATTAAAAACAAAATATACCTACAAAAGAAGAAACAGAATACTTGCCATTTCCACAACCTGCGCTGCCAGATAGCTGCTCTGATCAAGATAAAACCTCTGCTAGAGGTCCAATGTCCCCTGCAGCACTAACTGGTTCATCCCAACAATCTCCACATAAATACAGGACACTGTAGCATGGAGGTTAGCGGGGTAAATGCTATTTACCTCATCGAACAAACATGCAGGTGAAGAAAAAGCAACATCAGATCACCTACTCACTTATGCCACTGGGCGAGCCTGACATCCAAGCAACTTGCATTTTTGGACGTAGAGGTCAGCAACGGCAAACTTAATATAAATTTCCTTTCGGGTACTTTAACTTAATGAAAAGGAAAATGGAAGCATCTGACTCCTATTCTTAAAATGTATTTATCTTTTATTGTAAGCAAAAAGCAGCAAATATTGTCAGCCTAACATCAATATTTTGGACAATGTCATATGTCTAGCAAGTAGTTAAACAATCCTGCATTTTTGCCAGTTTACTACAGAACACCACCTCTGATTCATGACAACACTAATATACTATGAGAAGTAAACAGATTACAAATATTACACCAACTACTCCGCCAATATGGGATTTTTGCACTCCCCCTAAAATCCTTTTCTTGGGAGTCCATTGAGGGACACAGAAATCTTTCAGCTTTGGGTTATACGGTCACCGACAGTAGGACTGGACACTGGCAAACAAACTATAGGCCGGCCAAGGATAATCTGTTCTACCACTAGCAAGACCCTGTTTTTTTAGCAAAATTGTAGCGAGAGCATGAGCATAAACAGAGATTTATGCCACTCAATGGAGGAGGAAAAATTTTATGGCACAAAAATCTTATTTTTTCTTGCCCATTAGGGGACAAAAGGAATATTTTACATTCGGGACATTCAAAAACATCCTGAGGGATAGGGAGAACCAGGTGACAGTCTCACAAGTCTGGTAAAGCTTGAGTCAGAAAAGACCAAAAAAGCACTCACAGATCTAGCAGAGTGTGCCTTGGTAGGTAAGGGTGGAACCTGATATTTGGAGACCAATAGCATGTATGATGGTCTCAAATATCAGGTTGGAAAAATGCTGGTGAACCCTTATCAGGGCCATCAGGGATGACAAAAAGGGTATCCGTTTTCTGAAAAAAAAAGCAGTGGTTGACAACAGGCTTTCACAGTCTGAACCACATGCAGTCAATGGAGGAAAATGTCCTATAGGTTAGCCAGACAGAGAAATAGAAGAATGCCGAGGTCAAAAGCAGAAACTATTTTAGGCAAGAAGGATGTCCAGGGCTTCAGCATAACCTTGTCTCTATGCAAAACCAGAACCCTGTCTTGAAGGATAAGTCCATCTATTCAGACAGCTGCCCTGATGGCTACAAGGAAAACTACCAAAAATAACTTGCAATGCTTTACACTACACTCATAATTTTAGTGTCATAGCAAAAATGACAAACTATAGAATAAAATGTATAGTTTTAAACTACAAAACATGGTTTTTTTTTTAAACCACACTGGTCAAAAAATGTTTTTTTTTTGGTCTAAGGATTGTTTTAAAAAATATTTTTTTGCAAGATAATATCACAAAAAGAAAGCCTGTTTTTTCCTTAAATAATATATGTATTACTTTAATCTTAAGTAATGGCAAAATTTATTTCTGAATAAATAGGTTCAAAGCAACAAAGTAAAATTAGCTCCGGTGCGTAGAGGGTGTACATGTGGGAGAGCTGAAGTAGTTAAATGCATTAAAATCTACAATATCGAAGTTCTAAAGTTTACCAGTGTGGGGCAGCAGCATAAAGATATTCATAGCTATAATCTGCCCCTGACACGGAGCTGGCTGAACATGAAAACAAACACAGCGATGCAAGGTGGCACTGTAGAATACATTACAGTGGAAAAGCTGCGTACTTCGGAACCCCCCTTCAAACTCAACAGTAACTTGCATAATAAGCTAGAGTAAAAGTAAAAAAATACAGAACAAGTATTTGCCATTTAAAATAATGGCTGTAGTTTACCCAAAATACTTCCAAAGTACCGTAAGGAAAAAAGTTCTAGGAAAATTGTTTATAGCATGCTTAAACATTGGTAAATTAGACTTTGCATTACTCACTTAACGGACATGTTCACCTTATAAAAAAAATGAAAAAAAAAAAAAAAAAGCACATCTTTTTGCAGGTTAAAAAAAAAACAAAACAAAAAAAAAACGTGCATTTTTTTTTACTGGGAGCCTGGAAAAAATTGCACCCGCGATCAGCAGATTGGGTGTGCCATGCAGGACTCCAGAAGACTTCTCTGTGTATCTGTACCTCGTATGGGCAGGCAGATACTCACTGACAGGAATAATGAACTACCAGAGCGCTCAGCAGCACCATGGTAGTTCATTGAAACTACAAGCTGACAGCTGAAAAGGCTGTCAAGACTTGTAGTCTCCCATTCACAGAGGACAATGAATGAATGAATGAATGACGCGGCCTAGTTTATTTCTTTCAAACAGTAAGAGAGTGGGCGCCCGCAGTTTGATTGTTGTACGACCGAGCGTCTGATTTTTGTCAAAAGCGCGGGTGCAGGATTTTGTCTAGCATACCAACTATACGCAAATTGTTCTTTGACAAACACGAACGTAGTGACGTACTATGAGAGTATAAAGAGGAAGTTCATTTCTCAAGCGCCACCCTTTGGGCCCCTACTGCTTATTTCATGTTAGTTGACGTTTGGTGAGCATTGATTCGCGATTTTCAGATCGTACAAAACAAATGCCTTTTAAAATACGTTTGGCATAACTACATTAGTATCACCAGCAAAGCAGATTCATTATTATCCCATTAAAGAAGAGAAAGTGCGCTGCATTTCGACATTTCATCAACTGCCGCGTCACGAATGTTAATTCTAGATTACGAACAGTAGTTTACAAGACCGAACTCTTCCGGCTCGTTCCTCGATTCCGAGCATGCGTGTTTGTACTGTGACGATTTCTGTACTAACCATCCGAAAATCAGATGTTGAGTTCACATCAGACAAAAAATTTTTAGCCTGCACATCCAGCTTTTGCCTGATGAAAAAGTCAAATCGGCTGTCGCAAGTACCGTACTAACGAGCTGAAAATCCGCAGACAGCTCATCTTACGAATCGTCCCTTCTGATTTTCGTATCGTGTGTACGAGGCCTAAGTATGGGTGGAACATATAACATGTCCCAAAAGATGAACTTATCATTTGAGATTTTTTTTTCTTCTAATTTTTAAAGATGAACTGTAGTCATAAGAGAACCCACCTTCAAAATTACTGATTAAATAATCAAATTCTAACTACAGTATGTAGCTGCGATGAACTACTGCTTTTCTGAAGAGCGTGATAATGTTTTACAGATTATTATACTACAAACAGAATTTGATAATGGGTTCATAAAGTGTGATTAAAGCCGACCACAGACGGATCGACGGATAGGTTCAGCAGGAACCGTCCAAATTTCGATCCATCTATGGGCAGGCTGGCTGTAATGAAGTCGATCGATTGACTTCTGTACAACCAGCCTGTCTGTTTTATTTCGTGCAAATGGTGCCAGTGGCTACAGACACAAGCAGTGATCTTAATTCTGACTGTGTGGAAACCCTCCTGCTGTCAGAAAAAAGCACTGCGGGAGGGATTCCCCCATCAACACTGTTGATGGGCAATCAAGCAATTTGTTTTCCTTCAACCTGTAGTTGAAGGAAAGAACATTGCATGATCTGTGGCTTACTTTAGTCATACTAATAAAAATTCCGTCACTTTGTGAAGGGTTACTGCATTTACAAACAAAATGTGAACTTGTGACAAAATGTAAAATTCCCACTTACCGTGGCAAATAAAGAGCAAGATTCACTGGAGAATACTGTAAAATAGCAACAACCTCACATGATTGTCAGCTCTACTAGCCTCCTTCCCTACTCGGTCTTAATATTGGCCCACTGTGATAGGAAGCCTTACTAACCAAAAATGAAGCTAAGGCTGGGTTCACACCACTGCCGCATGCGGCTCCCCACAGAGGTCCGGTGCATCCTGGTTCACTGATTCAGGTCTGATTTCAGCCCAAATTTTTAGCTGAATTCGGACCTGAAAACGGACCAAAAGACGCACAGGGATCCTGTGCAAATTCGCACCGGAGATATGTGAACCGGCTCCATAGAGTGCCGGTCAAAATCTCCTGCTATTTCAATTCGCAATGGTGTGAACCTAGCCTAAAGGTGCAGACAGAGCTGGTGACCTCAAAGTTGGCTGCAAGTTAGGGAATTGGTGTACACTTAGTTTATTAAAAAGGTACCTTGAGGTGCTCTTTAGATGAGCATTGCCACTCATTCAGCCAAAGATGGAGCAATGCATGGAAAATAGGATGTTTTCATCATACTTACCTGTAAAAATCCTTTTCTTTGAGTACATCATGGAACACAGAGTTAGGCTAATATCCATTACCACCAACTCTAGGTGAATGGACACTTATAGACAAAGTCAGACAGGAAGTGAACCCCTATATAACCCCTCCCATATAGGAAGTACTTCAGTTTTGTAGCAAGCACTGAATCCTCAAAAAAGGGAGGGGGGGATCTCTGTGTCCCATGATGTACTCAAAGAAAATGATTTTACAGGTAAGTATGATGAAAAAATCCTATTTTCTTTTTAATACATCATGGGACACAAAGTTAGGCTAATATTCATTACCTACTGAGACGTCCCAGAGCAAACAGCCTTGAGGGGAGGGAGACACCCTGCCAAACAATAGCGATCAGACCTTATACAGCAGCCTGCAGTACACAGCGGCTGAAAGCCGAATCCTCGGCTGCTCGAACATCCACTTGATAAAATTTTGTGAACGTATGCACCGAAGACCAGATAGCAGCCTTAGAAATCTGAGCCACAGATACCTGATGGCGAAAAGCCCAGGAGGTTCCTACACCCCTGGTAGAATGGGCTCTCAACCTAAAAGGGAGGAGCTTTACGTTTCAGACCATGGGCCTGAATGACCAATTGACAGACCCAATCTGCAATGGAAGCCTTGGAAGCTGCCTGCCCCTTCTTGGGTCCTTTTTTTTTTGTTTTAAAAAGTCTGATCCTCGAATCTCTGCAGATCTAGACAAATAAAGCTTGACTGCCCGGACAATGTCCAAGGAATGCAGGTCTCTCTTCCGCCGAATATGGCTGAGAGAAAAAAGGATTTAAATGAAAGGCTGACACCACTTTTGGCAAAAATGATGGAATCCATCGTAACACGACCCTATCATGGTGAAGGATCAAGTATGGTTCCCTGCACGAAAGGGCCGCCAACTCTTATACCCTTCTAGCCGAGGTGATGGCCATCAGGAAGGCTAGCTTGCGTGACAGCAAGTCAATGGAATTTCCTTGATAGGCTCAAATGGTTGCTTCTGTAATACAGACAGCACCGAGTTCAAGTCCCAAGGACACATAGGTGACCTAATGGGGGGAAGCAAACGAGTTGCCCCCTGCATAAAGGTTCGGACCAGCAAATGGGAGGCTAAAGGCCTTTGGAAGAATACTGACAGGGCCGAAATTTGACCTCTGATTGTACTGAAAGCCAATCTGATATCCACAGCTCACTGTAGAAGAGAGAATTCTCCAAATCACGCATTTCTGAGGATGCCATTTTCTGGCTTCACACCAAGCAATATAAGTCTTCCAGACCATTTGATAGATCTTCCTAGTGACAGCTTTTCTAGCATTCACTAGGGTAGACACCACTGGTCCCAAGATGCCACGGTTCTTTAACACCCTGGCTTCAATAGCCATGCCGTCAAATTTGCGTCAACAGCAAAACACAGCGCTCGAGGAATATCTGTCTTATTTTCAGGCAGATCATCCTCCTGGTTAGGCCTGTCAGGCCGTCTGACCAGATCCTTTACGGATTGGCAGATACCAATTACTGCATCAGCTGGCTGAATAGCTGAACTTGCCAAAAAAAAGGAAACCTTTCAAGTGAGATTGTAAAGGCTCGTTTTTAATTTAAAAAAAAAAAAAAAAAAAACATATCATACTTGCCTCCACTGTGCAGCTGCTGGGGTCGCTCGGCGGCTCCTCCCTGCATCAGATAACCCCTTTAACAACTTCCCGCCCGGCCTATAGAAGAATGACGGCGGGGCGGTGGTTCAGTTATCCTGACTGGGCGTCATATGACGCATCGCGGCGATCGGTGGAGCGGTGTGTCAGTCTGACACGCCGCTCCACCGATCTTGGTAAAGAGCCTCCGGCGGAGGCTTTTTACTACGTGATCAGTCCTGTCCAATCACGGCTGATCACGATGTCAATAGGAAAAGCCGTTGATCGGCTTTTCCTCACTTGCGTCTGACAGACGCGAGTAGAGAAGAGCCGATCGGCGGCTCTCCTGACAAGGGGGGTCTGCGCTGATTGTTTATCAGCGCAGCCCCCCCTCGGATGCCCACACTAGATCACCAGGGAAGCCGCCAGGACCACCAGGGAAGTGGGCAACATGTGGATGGCCAGGTATGTAGCCCATGGCCAACCACATGTGCCCAATCTGTGTCAGTGCCCACAAATGGGCACTGACTGGCACCATTATAAATCAATGATACGGGGCAATGCCACCCATCAGTTTCAACAGTGCCACCCATCAGTGTCAATCAGTGCCCATCCGTGCCACCTATCAGTGCCGCCTATGAGTGCCACCTATCAGTGCCGCCTATGAGTGCCACCTATCAGTGCCGCCTATGAGTGCCACCTATCAGTGCCGCCTATGAGTGCCACCTATCAGTGCCGCCTATGAGTGCCACCTATCAGTGCGCGTCAGTGCAGCCATATCAGTGCAGCCATATCAGTGCAGCCATATCAGTGCAGCCATATCAGTGCAGCCATATCAGTGCCCGTCAGTGCAGCCATATCAGTGCCCGTCAGTGCAGCCATATCAGTGCCCGTCAGTGCAGCCATATCAGTGCCCGTCAGTGCAGCCATATCAGTGCCCGTCAGTGCAGCCATATCAGTGCCCGTCAGTGCAGCCATATCAGTGCCCGTCAGTGCAGCCATATCAGTGCCCGTCAGTGCAGCCATATCAGTGCCCGTCAGTGCAGCCATATCAGTGCCCGTCAGTGCAGCCATATCAGTGCCCGTCAGTGCAGCCATATCAGTGCCCGTCAGTGCAGCCATATCAGTGCCCGTCAGTGCAGCCATATCAGTGCCCGTCAGTGCAGCCATATCAGTGCCCGTCAGTGCAGCCATATCAGTGCCCGTCATTAAAGAAGAAAACGTACTTATTTACAAAAATGTTTAACAGAAACAAAGAAAAAACTTTTTTTTTTATTTGTTGCGCAAAAAAATAAAAACCGCAGAGGCGATCAAATACCACCGAAAGAAAGCTCTATTTGTGGGAACAAAATGATAAAAAAATTTGTTTGGGTACAGTGTTGTATGACCGCGCAATTGTCATTCAAAGTGCGACAGCGCTGAAAATTGGCTTGGGCAGGAAGGTGTCTAAGTGCCTAGTATTGAAGTGGTTAACCACTTCCATAGCGGGTCTATTCTGGCACTCCTCTCCTACATGTAAAAATAATAATTTTTTTTGCTACAAAATTACTCAAAACCCCCAAACATTACATATTTTTTTTAGCAGACACCCTAGGGAATAAAATGGCGGCTGTTTCAACTTTTTATGTCGCGCGGTATTTGTGCAACAATTAAATTTTTAAAATAAAGTTATTTTGGGGGGGGAAAAAAACAAACAGTTTTATGAATTAAAAAACAACAAAACAGTAAAGTTAGCCCAATTTTTTTGCATAACGTGAAAGATGTTACGCCGAGTAAATAGCTACCCAACATGTCACGCTTTAAAATGGTGCACACTCATGGAATGGCGCCAAACTTCGGTACTCAAAAATCTCCATAGGCGACGCGTTACATTTTTTTACAGGTTACCAGTTTAGAGTTACAGAGGAGGTCTAGTGCTAGAATTATTGCTCTCACTCCAACGCACGCGGCGATACCTCACGTGTGGTTTGAACAGCGTTTTAATATGTGGACGGGACCTGCATGTGCGTTCGCTTCTGTGAGCACACGGGAGTGCTTTAAAAAGAAAAAATTTCACTTTTTCTTTAAAAAAAAAATAAAAATTTTTGAACACTTTTATTCCTATTACAAGGAATGTAAATATCCCACGTAATAGGAATAGTGTGTGACAGGTCGTTCTTCATGGAAAGATATGGGGTCCCCCACCATCTCTCCTCCAGGCTGAAAAGCATGAGATCAAAAAAAATAAATTAACGATCCCATGCTTTCCAGACGCAATTTCGGCTTTGTTTACAACCGTGGCCCGAACGTGATGTCATAACGTTGCATCGTGGCCTCCGCTAGCGGAATCTTTCCCTGGGTCCCCGATGGCACAGCAGAGCCCGGAGAAGCACCGCAGGGCGGTGGGGGGGGGTGTTTATGTCCAGCGGCGGAACTGCCGCTATGATTGTTCTTACGGTGCACAGAATCGCTGGCTCTAAAAGATGATACCTGAATGATGCCTGTAGCTGCAGGCATCATTCAGATATCCCCACTGAAAGTCAAAAACATCATATGACGTCCTTGGGCTGGAAGTGGTTAATAATGACTCCAATTTCTTGTCAACAGGGTCTTTCAAGCCCTGTGCATTATCTACTGGACAAGTTAAGTTCTTGTTAAAGGAAGAGACTGCTGTATCTACGGCTGGCATGCTCCACTTATCCACGGGATCTAAATGGGAAAACATCTTAGGAGGAGCAAAAATCCTCTTAGGATGTTTCCAATCGGCATACACCGCTTGTTTTAACAGGGGGTGTAAGGGGAAAGCCTGTGCGGTCTGAAGGGGCCTCAGGGACCCCAAAGAGGACTGGGGGGGCTCAGTGAACTCTGCAAGAGGCAACTTAAAGGCAGAAAGAACCATTTCGGTCAGAGTCTAGTCTGCAACTGAGAGGCAGACATCCACTGGACATCTTGTTCAGATTGCTCAGAAGCAGACTCATCCGCCAGGCCCTCCACAGAATCCTGAGCTCCAAACTAGGAGGCTCCAGGGAGGGGGATCTGTCACGCTTCTTGCCATCCTGCGGAATGGAGGCAATCATGCCAGCAATCCTGTGTTCATCCTTGGTGATAAAGGGTGAAGTAGCAGTGTTGACTGTAGGCCCAATACCAGATAGGCGCAGCGGCTCAGATTGCCCAGAAACCTCTGGTCTTTGAGGGGATACAACACCAGGGATACGACTAGGTTCATCAGCAACTACTGACGACATAGGTGTGCCCTTCCCTGTAGTGTTAGTCCTGCTCCTCTTTTTTGAAGACATTTACAAGCCACAAAAAGTACCTGGGTGTAGTATTAACACACCTCAGAAGGGAGACCCATTAATAGGGCTCACCAAGCCCCTATGCAACAATTCTGCTAAGCACCTTTAGCCTGCCAAGCAACACCTGGTGACTCACGTGACCCGGGCAAGGAGAAATGAACCGCTGAAACTGCCTGGTTCAGAGTCTGCTCTGTGTCCCACAGCTGCCTTCTGGAAGCACCGCATGTTTGGCATACACAGCTTAAATAAGCTTGCTGTGCGCCTGAAAGTTCTGCGCATTCGTGCACGATCCCGGCTGTATTTGTTTATGACGCGAATCTTCGTGCGCCCAGAAAAATAGGATTTTTATATCAGCTTACCTGTAAAATCCTTTTCTTGGAGTACATCACGGGACACAGAGCCATAGTTATTAACTATATTGGTATTTAGACACCTTCAGGTGATGGACACTGGCATACCCAATACAGGAAATCACTCCCTATATAACCCCTCCTCCTACCAGGAGTACCTCAGTTTTTGTCGCAAAGCAATTTAACCTAAACCCCAGAAAGAGGGGAGGGACCTCTGTGTCCCGTAATGTACTTCAAGAAAAGGATTTTACAGGTAAGCCGTTATAAAAATACTATTTTCTTTATCGTACATAACGGGACACAGAGCCATAGTTATTAACTATATGGGACGTCCCATAGCAATGCTATTTGAGGGGAGGGAGGCAACCCGTAGGGCACCCCCAGACTTGAGGACCTATACTGCTGCCTGCAGCACACTGCGCCCAAAGGCGATATTCCTCATGCCTTCTTACATCCACCTGACAAAACCTGGTGAATCTATGTACTGAAGACAAAGTTGTGGCCTTACAGATCTGAGTCATGGAGGCCTGGTGATGCACTGCCCAAAAAGCACTAACTGCTCTGGTTGAGTGCGCTTTGACTTGAAAAAGGTGGAATCTTACCTTATAAACCATAAGCCTGAATTATAACTTGCCAAATCCACTTAGCAACAGTGCATTTGTCTGTCCTTTCCTAGGACCTTCTGGTAGCACAAATAAGACATCAGTTTTCCGGATCTGAGCAGTCGTCTTTAAATAGACTTTGACCGCTCACACAGCATCAAGACAATGTAGTGACTTCTCTTCCCTAGAACATGGTTTTGGAAAAATTATGGCAGGACAATATCTTGGTTCAGGTGAAAACCTGAGACCACTTTAGGCAGAAAACTTGGATGAGGACGCAACACGACTCTGTCCAATCAAATATGGCTCTTTACAAGAAAGAGCAGCCAATTCCGAAACCCTCCTTGCTGAGCATATAGCAACCAAGAACACTAACTTCCTTGTCAGAAGGACTAAGGGAGTATATGCTCTATCGGTTCAAATGGCTGTTTTTGTAACACTGACAAAACTACGTTCAAGTCCCAAGGGTTCAAAAGTGATCTGACTGGTGGATTAAGCCGTATCACCCCCTGTATAAAAACCCGGACCAAAAGAATGCGAAGCAAGCGGTCTTTGAAATAACACAGATAAAGCTGAGATTTGGCCCTTAATAGTACACAAGGCCAGCTTCATCTCTACCCCTAATTGTAGAAAGGCAAGAATTCTGCCTATGTTATACTTCCGAGGGTGGCAACCCATGGACTCACACCAGGAAACCTAGGCCCTCCAAACTCTATAATTTATAGTTCTGGAAGCTGGCTTCCTTGCATTGATCAAGGTATTGATAACTGACCCAGATAGCCCACGTTTCTTCAGAATGTGGGTTTCAATAGCCAAGCCATTAAATTTAGAGTTTGTAAGGTAGGATGAAATATCGGCTCCTATGAGAGTAGGTCTGGCCGTAGTGGAAGGGACCATGGATCCTCCACCGCCATCTTTACAATTTCTGCATACCAGGACCTTCTGGGCCATGCTGGGGCTACCAGAATTACCAGCTTTCTTTCCAGCTTGATCCTGCAAAGAAGTCGTAGCAGCAACTGAATAGGGGGAGTGCATAAAATCAATGAGAACTGATCCCACGGGGCCCCCATGCATCTGTTCCGCATGCGAGTGGATTCCTTGTCCTGGACACAAAGTTGACCAATTTCATGTTGAACCTGAATGCCAGAAGATCTACGTCCGGAGTCCTCCATTTATGGCAAACAGCCCAAAAAATGTCTGGGTGAAGAGACCATTTCCCCCGGGGAGCAACTGCTGGAGGCTCAAGAAGTTCGCCTGCCAATTCTCTACTCCTGGAATGAAAACTGCTGATGGGCAGAAAGGAATGTTCCATGCCTAAGTTAGGATTTGGTTCATCTCCTGTGCTGCGAGACACTTGGTGCCCCCTTGGTGATTGATGTAAGCCACAGCTGTGGCATTGACGGATTGGATCCTAACAGGACAAGCCCGTAACCTGAATGTCCAGGCCTTCAGAGCCAGACCCACTGCCCGAATCTCTAGGATGTTGATGGGCAAGGTCCTTTTGGTTCTTGACCACTGTCCCTGGACAGTTGTCTTCTCTAGCACTGCTCCCCAACCTGAAAGGCTGGCATCTGTCATTACCACCTTCCAGATAACAGGTCTGAAGGACTTTCCTTTCAGCAGATTCTGGGTTACCAACCACCAACTGAGGCTTTGGGATATCCTTGGGGACAGCCGCACTGGCAAGTCTAAAGCTTCAACCGTTTTGTTCCAAGCAGGATACTGTTTTACAACAGTCTTGAATGGAACTGGGCATAGGGAACCGCTTCAAATGAAGCCACCATCTTTCCTAACAACCTCATGCAAAGGCGAATGGAGGGATCTCTTTCCGACCTGACCATGTGCACCAGTTCTCTTATGGCGTTGATCTTTGCCTGAGGCAAGAACACCTTTTTCTGGGCTGTGTCTATGATCAGACCCAAGTACTCCAGCCTTTTTAGCGGTTTTATGGAAGATTTTTCTAGGTTGAGAATCCAACCCAGATTCTCCAGGTATTTGGTTGTAATGCTTTGCTCCAAACGGGCCACCGACTGGTCTATTAGCAATAGATCGTCTAGGTACACTAAGACTGTCATGCCCTGTGCCCTTAACCTGGCTAGAGGTGGAGCCAGAACTTTTGTAAATACCTGGGGTGCTGTAGCTAGCCTGAAGGGCAAGACTACAAACTGAAAATGATGCTGTTCTACCTCTAACTGCAGAAACCTCTGATAAGCAGGAAATATAGGGACATGCAGATATGTATCTCTGATGTTGACAAGATGCCAGAAGTTCTCCTCCTTGTAGGATAGAAACCACCGACCTGATCAACTCCATGCGAAAAGAGCGGATCTTTAGAAACTGATTTAGATCCTTTAGATCAGGGGTCTTAAACTGGCGGCCCTCCAGCTGTTGCGAAACTACAAGTCCCATCATGCCTCTGCCTGTGGGAGTCATACTTGTAACTGTTAGCCTTGCAAAGCCTCATGGGACTTGTAGTTTAGCAACAGCTGGAGGGCCGCCAGTTTGAGACCCCTGCTTTAGATCTAGAATGGGTCGGATATCTCCATTCTGTTTTGGTACCATAAACAGATTTGAATAAAATCCCAAACCTTGCTCTTCTGTGGGGATTTGTATGATCACCCCCTGAGCCAGTCTAGTGCCCGAAACAGAGATTGCCTTTTCCCTGGATCTTTGGGAACGGAAACTCCCAAAATTCTGGTTCGAACCCTAGAGTTACAGTGGAGATGACCCATCTGTTCTGCATTTTCTCTATTTTCTCTTGCCAGACTTCCGAGAACTGCAGAAGTCCCCCCCCCGGCGAGTGGCGCCCCTTCATAATGAGGCTTTAGAATTCTGTTTTGCAGGTTTCCGCCCCCAGGACTTCTTTTGTGCCTGACCCTGAGGCTTTCCTCTAGACGGACGGTGGAGGCCATCGCCACTGCCAAGAGGCGGATGCCCCTGGCGCAGGAGAAAGAGTCTGCTTAAGTGAAGGGCGTTTATTCCTTCTCTTAACTGGCAAAAGAGACTTTTCCCATTTGAAAACTTTTGGATGTATTTGTCCAAATCATACCCAGATAGCCGATCCCCATGAAAAGGAAAACCAGTCAGGAGTTTTTTGCATGGTGCTTCGGCTGACCAATTTTTTAACTACAGGATCCTATGCATGTGTACTAGCACAAGCGCAAGGCAGGACGCCTGGTGAATAGAATCTTTAATGGCGTCTATGGCAAAACATAATGCTCTTGGTAGTTCGGCCAAATCCTGGGCTTGCTGTACAGGAAACCTCCTTAAGGGCCTGTCTAAACTGGTCCTTTAAGGATTGACAGATGCCTATTGCAGTGACTGCAGGCTGAGTAACCTGCCAAAGAAAAGGAGGATTTTAACAGGAATTCCAACCTTTTATCTGTTGGGTCCTTAAGCATTTGTGCATTGTCTACTGGACAAGTTAGACTTTTATTCACACTGGATATAGCAGCGTCAACTGCTGGTACATTCCATCTTTTGGTGAATTTGGTGAATTTCTCCTCCATGGGATAGAGTACTGTGAATCTCTTTGGAGAGAGAAAATGCTCATCCGGGTGATCCCATTCAGCATAAATAAGCTGTACTAGTCATGCATGGACAGGAAACGCATGCAAAGGCTTTGAAGGTTTCAAGGAACCCAAAGAAGAAACAGAACTTTCAGCTGACTCCGTTAGGGGTAGCTTGAAAGTGGAACAAAACATCTCTATAAGAGATTGTACCAGCAATTTCTCAGATTGCGAGGCTGGGGGTGGGGGGGTGGGGGGAGTACAAACTACTGTTGTACCTCCCCGCCCCTTAGTTCCCCCCAGTGGGGAAAAATGCTGTATTTAGCAAATCTTTTCCTGGATGAGGATCCCCCTGATATATGCTGACGCCCAAGACCACACACATGCTGTTAGCTGGGACACTAAGTGAAACTGAGAGGCAACGTACCAAGGTATGTGAATTTACTCCCTCTAGTGGAGACTTAAGGCATGACAACATTTTACTCAAGGAAGAAAAGCCATAGGTGGACTTTTCACAGTTCCTAGGCTTCTTCCCTTACCTCATCCTCACTGCTGGATACTGCTGTGACAGACAGATCCAAACTTCACCCATCACGGCGGACTGCGTTAGCAAACCTTCAATGACCGGGTGCCTTTTTATCGGGGTTCCACTCCCTTGGACCTGTATAGCACCCCCCCAGGAAAAACTATAGGTAATGTGAGCATGACCAAAGCCCTGGGTCCCAGGGTCCAGCCCTGCAAGGAGAGGCGTTACAGGCAAAACCTCGTTCTTCCTATACGAGGCCTGGGTACCATCCACTTTGGCCTCAGTGGCACTTTGGATGGATCCGGTCTGTGGAGGTTATTTAAATCCAGCAAGGATCCCTCCAGTGGAGCTCCTGGGAGCACATCTTCACTCATGACCAACACCTTAGACACTGGCGAAAAAACTGAGGTACTCCTAGTAGAAGGAGGGGTTATATAGGGAGTGAACTTCCTGTATTGGGTATGCCAGTGTCCATCACCTGAAGGTGATGGACACTGTGATAGTTAATAACTTTGGCTCTGTGTCCCGTGATGTACGATAAACAAAAGGCTATGGCGCATGTGCGGCTCCACCGGGTGCGCCATGGCGTCAAACATACAAACTGCTGAGCACAGCGGTGCTCTTGCGAATGCACGTGCACCATGGCGAACCAAGAGGTGAAATGGCGCACCGTTGTGCGCCATCATACAGGTAATAAAAAAACAGACAAGCAAAAAAGGTACACTTTGCAAACACCCACAGCTGGTCCAAAACTCCCCCATATGATCACTGAACACAGGTGTCCAGCTAGCTTGACTGATTGTTACAATCACTAGGACACCCCACAATAAGTAAATAAAGGGGTGTCACTTAACTGTCCAGGTGCAGGGCAGCTTAGAAATGAAGAGCCAAATCTTCACCCATCACGGTGGGTTCCTGTCACTTGAGGACCTTCAAGGACTGGGTACCCTTTTCATGTTTAGAGTCCACTTCTTTGGACATGTACAGCACCCTGCAGGAATGCCTTAGCGCTGTACTGTCCAGGATTCCAATTCACAGGGTCTAGCTCCCCGGAGGTCGCATTAGAGGCAAAACCTCGCAGGATCTCGAGTCTTCTTTGCGAGGCTCGGGTACCATTTATCTAAGCATATAGAGCCTGTGTCAAATGGATCCGATCAATCAATCCCTTGATTCATTTAAGAACCATTTGTGGGACTAGAGACCTGGAGCTCAGAGAGCTCAAACAAACGTGCCCATCCACCATGCAGACAATGGTAAAAAACTTAAGCACTTCCTGTATGGGAAGGGTTATATAGGGGATCACTTCCTATCTAAGACTGTCTACCCGTGTCCAGTCACCTAGAGATGGCGTATAACCCAGTAGGTAATGAATATTAGCCTAACTCTGTGTCCCATGAGGTATGAAAAAGAAATAGGTAATTGCTCTGCATAGAGATATTGATGCTATTCATCACCAGTGACAGTATTGCTCTAAAGTGGCAGTCTAATAGTTTCAATATTGCTACATGTTTTGCGTTAGTTGTTTTTTTACCTTAATGAATTCTATGCCATTGATTCCTGCTGCTGTCAATCAAGTCCTATGATGAGGAGAGCATGAGGTGGGTGCACTTCAGCAAGTGCCCTCATAGAAAGCTGCTTTCTATGGGGGCAGCACTTGTGCAGGCCCACTCTCAGGCCCTGCTGCCTGCATCTATAAATAAAAGACAGCAGGGCTCGAGAGCAGCCCTGCACAGGTATCCCCCCCATATTGAAAGCAGCTGTCTATGAGGGCACTTGCTGAAGAGGAGGAGCCAGGAGCACCGGCGGGGGCCCTAGAAGAGGAGGATCAAGGTTTCTCTGTGCAATACCATTTTAAACAGCGAAAGTTTCAACCTCATGTTTTTTGTCAGTCATTTATAATTGGTGCATACATTTAGGCTGGCCATACATTATACAATCTTCTTATTCAATTTTACTTTAGATTTACCAAAACCATATAATATGAGGTCAAACCTAAACACTTTCAATGTGTATGCAGTCAGGCAGGCCCTTGCACTACATAGTTGAAGGTAAAAACTAAAGAACATTGAATAAGAAAATTGTATAGTGTATGGCCAGCCTTAGTATTTGGCTGTTATGTAGAAGATAAATATAAAAAAAGGGTTGTAATTTGGCACAGAAACATAGCAAATGATAAAAAAATTATTAACTTTGGCTAAAAAAAAAAAAAAAAAGAAGATTTTTCTAGCATTTATAAATAAAACTGCTTTAGACCAGAATTTTTTTTGAAAATGACAGTTTGCCCACAGGTTTTATAGCAAACAACTGTTTGTACAATCCTGTCCCCAATCATTTCCAACTGCCGGAGCCCTTAGAACCTCCAGTGTATGTGTTTAATTTCTCAAAAAATCTAAATTTGCTCAAGGCTGGGCTTGCTTTCCTAGACCAATGAATGGCTGTTCAAGAACTGTATTGTGTCAGACACAGGGTGCTTGTTTTGCCTCCTTAAAAAGCAAACCTATTTTTGCAGTGTTCACCTTACGTTTTTTGCTGATCGTCACTATGCAACTCCCCAAACTCCCTCTGTAGGGAAAACTGAAGGGCATTTAAAGAACATTTCATTAAAAGAGAAAAAAAAAAAAAAAAAACTATAATAGAGAAGTCAGGATCCCTCTGCTGTTTATAAGCACAGGTAGAATCACAACAAGAACATTTACCTGCAAGTGTGCTTGTATGCCTGAAAGCTCGGACCTGGGAGTCGGAAAGGCCAGTCAGCAGTGAAATAACAGTGTCCATCATATACTCATCATAGATGATGCTGTATTGGCACTGTCGGATCAGAACACCAATGAACTCACAGAAGTTGCAGCGAAATTTCTTCCAGTGTGGTCCAGGCATTGTTAGAGGATAATCTCCGCTATCCTAAAAAAGGAAATTTGTGAAATGAAGGAAGATAGAAATGCCAATCATAAACAGTAGCCATTAAATCTTTTAATTATCAGTTGGGACATGTCAAGTTATACCATTTTCTATTAAGCTCCTGTTCTACTTTATTCAATATGTGTTTTGTCTGTGCCTCCGCTGGAGAGCATTCATGTCCTCACAGGAAGTGACATAATATACGCAATTGAACACATGGCATTAAAGCCAAACTCCAGCCTTTCCTTCAGTCTTGCACATTAGTACAGGCTCCTGTCCTGTACTAAAAATGCTTAGTCCGATTCAAAGCACAGTGTGAGCTTTTCAAAGTAATTACCCTAGAAGTGGCAGTAAGTCAGAGAGTTCGCCTCATTTGCTATCTGGAGGAAATCCATGATCATCTAGCCCGGGGAAAACATGTGACACTCTAGCTTTGGTAAAACACAAATCCCATCATGCATCTGCTTCTGGGAGTCATGTCTGCCGCTATCAGAGTCTTGTGACTTGTAGTTTCACACAGCTAGAGTGCTGAAGGTTGCAAATCCCTAATTTGGCCCTTTCCTAATCAGATTTAATGTCCCTGGCCTTCGCCTGTCATTGGATTTCAGTTATTTCGATCATAGAGGCTTAGAATCATATGTGGGGGCGTTATCTAGGGTGGTCCGCCTGGAAACTCCCACTCTTCCAGACTGATACCCACCCATGAAGACAATTTTCCATTTGCATAACTCCTACAAGGGGCCAGCCTATTGCTTGCATCAGGGCTGAGGGCTCTTGAGCCATACTGAGGCAGGGTGTTGTGATGTTTTCAGAAAGCTATGTACAGCAACTTGCTGGCCCTTCCCACCAGCCACGACCTTCTTGCATTGCACAGAGACCTAGTGATAACATGACTGCATCTAAAAAAGGTAATGAAAACAGAATAGTCTTATTTAAAAAAAAATCATTAGCAGGTTAAGGGGAAAGGGAGTAACCGGAAAAGACAAAATATACACAGATTAAACGTCAGCTTTAAAAACATTATAGAGGCTCTAATCCGTCTCCCCTCTAAGACTAAATTGGTTTTGTCTGAAGTTCGGCCTTAAAGAGGAACTGTAGTCTGCTCACATAATTTGTAATAAAAACAATTTTGAGATTCTGCAGCTACCCTCCAACCACTTTGCATGTTATTTTTAATATATATATATATGTAAAAATGTTTTACTATCCAAAGTTAAAACAAGTGCAGAAGATTTAATAGATGAAAATAAGAAAGAATGGCTGAAGTTCTGGAGAAACAAAGGTTTGTCTGTAGAAGACATTAGTAAGTGGGGCGTCCAACCATTATTGTGAATATGAAGTGCATCTTCAAAGCTACAAATAGAACATTGTATCAATATGAGAGTAATCAACGTGACACTATCTGGTAGTGTGAGTAAAGACTAATTAGAGTGGGGAAGAGCATTTCTGCCAGGACTTGATTTTTCCTTGACGCCATTGTGGGAATGTTTCTTCACTTTCTCTTGCTTTGACACACCAAAAAGAAACAGGGGTACCTTTACCACTGTATAGGAAGGCATTAATAGCAATAAAAACACTACCTACAATTTATCATTCCACCAAGTAAAATCCTCCCTGAAAAATCCTCCCTGAAAAATCCTTTTCTTTAAAAGCACTGAAGGACACAGGAAGTCTTAGGCCAATTTCACACTAGCGGACAGCTCAGGTCCACCTGTCAGTTTTTCTGGCGGACCCTCCAGTCTTCTCTACAGAGCAGCGGGTGTAAATAGACATGTCTGTTTACACCTGCCAACATCCAATCTGATAAAAACAGACCGATGGGGATGGCATTCTCCATCCATCTGGCAGATCAGATCGGATGGGATGGCAGTCAGGGGTAAATGGACAGGCAGTTAATTTACATTCAACTGCCCATAGAGAACAGCGGGCTGTGTCTGCTCTGCATAAGCTGAGTGGACACAGACCAGCCATCTGCCTGCTCAGATTCCCTGCTGAGCTGGCGGACTCCAACGGAGCCCGCCCAGTGTGGAAGGGGCCTTAGACCTTTGGGTTTTACAGCTGCCTACAAGAGCATTGGACAGTGACGAACCAAAAAACCTGTAGGCCAGCCAAGGGAATAACCTTTTCTACTACCAGTATGCCTCAATTTTGTAGAAAAGCAGTAACAGCACACATATAAACACAGAGGTTTATAGGTCCTGTTTCCCTCAATGGACTCCAAGAAAAAGTTTTTACAGTTAGTAAAAAATACACTTTTTAATAAAGGCCTCCCAACCTATATAATTATCTGTTAAGCTAGTACAAAGAAAAAAGCTGGACTGCTGCATACAGGGAAAGAGAGCTGAGGACATGCAGTAGCTTATGGCTACTTATGATTTAAGAAAAATATAACCTTTTAAATGTAAGATGCAGTAAAATGAACTCCAGCCACACTTTTTTAGTTCTGGATAAAAAAAGGATGGGTTATTAAGCCTATCAGGTTTTTAGTGTTGGCTGTGTCCCCAACTTGCTTGAAGTTTTAACTCTTCAATGCTCTATTAAAAGTTGTTTTCATTGCTCTGTGTCCCTTCTGTTTTAACCATGTGAAACAGATTTTTTTTTTATTGGCAAGTTTGAAAGTGTGCTGGTGTCCACAAAGAAAGCCAATGGAAATCTCTCCTCAGTGGGTACAATAACCACTATGACAAACATGACAGGGGTTCCTATACTATAATTAAAGTACTCCAGCCTCACCTGTTTCTGTCCCACCTGCTGTTACTTGGTGGTGGAACAAAATGTTCTGTAAATATTTCCCCGTCCCACTATGTGCCTCAGAATTTTCACTGAAGGGCACATTTTGTGTCTGCAGAAGCACAGTCTCCAAGTCTCGCAAGTCCCTTTGACTGTGCTGTCCTTTAGACACCTCCAGGGCTTGTCAAAGTCTTTATTTCAGAAAATTTAGGCAAATTTTAAACTTACCACTGACACCAGTCTATGCCATAAACTCACTTAACTCAAGAGCACCAACTTTTTTCTAGCATGGCCATATTGCTAAGATATGGATGCTTGGCACTTCAACCAAAATATCCAAATAGTGCTTTAAACAAATTGTTGCATAACATTATACCCTGAAAATCAGTTATAACATTTTACTTTTGCTGAAAAATTTTAAATTAAAATAAGAAAAAGGAGAAGAGGAGAGTAATGTTAGAAACATATACAATATTAACTATAGGACTGATACTAAAAGTAGTAAATAAATGGAAGATATTTTAAGGTATGGCTGCCATTGCGTCATACCTCATCAAACTCCTCAGTCATTTTCCTGATGATCTCCGCATTCTGCATATTTCGAAACATCTCAATTCTTACAGTACCTGCACAGAACATTTACAAGTGATCAAGTATCATCAAAAGAAACAAGGCAGATGGGTTAACTTTATGTTATTTTATATTTGGGTTATTTCCTGACTGTGACTAGAATACCCATACAATCTTCACAAAGTCTAGTCATTTATATTCTACAGACTGCCTGACAGTCATCTTTACTTGTAAGAATAAGGAGTATATGACAGCATACATCAAATGCCTATGTGGTTTTATTTGCATGTGTATGTTGCTCCTATTCTTTTATGACGACATGACACCAATCAATCAACAGATGCCACGCAGTCCTTAAAGTGGTAGTCAACTCAACATTATTACTTTCCTCCATTAAAATAATTTATACACCATCTAAATGGTGCCGTTTTTGCATCCTGACTTTTGCGGTTCTGTAGAAATCGCGCCAGATGCAATTTCCTGACGTCACCGGTGCATATGCATATTTGAGGTGATTCACAGCATGCTGAGTGTGCCGTTGGTCTACTCCGGAGGATGCCGTGCCCAAGTCATGCACTTTCTGTGGCATAGCAATCCCGTGAGAGTACGGCCCCCATGCACAGATTCCTGAAACACACCAATAGGCACGCGCAAGATTATGGCCATTACTACAAGAAAAGGCAGTAGTTACATACAGGACAGATGGCGCCAGCTTTGAAAAGCGTAGCAAAAAAAAAAAAAAAAAAGGCTGCAACAAAGAAAGAAAAAAAGAGAGGGAGATATATAATGAGGTGGAATGGTGTAAAAAGTGTTTGGCTGAATGAACGAACTACAACTGTCTGCCACCGCGGCAGACAGATTGTAGTTCTCAAAGAACTGCGAGGGCGTTGGTGAGCACTTTTGTAGTTAATCTTCCTGCTCTCCGGTAACTGTCTGCCTGTATGGGCAGATAGCTATACTGAAAGACTACAGGACCCCGCCATTGCACCTGTGATCTGCTGATTGCAGGTGCAATGCTCTGCAGGCTCCAGAAAAAAATATAAATAAAAGTACTCCTGTTCTGAGAAAATTTTGTAGGTTGCTAATGCATTAGCTTTCAACGAAGAAACCAATTCTGACAAACATTTGCGGTATGCTTCATTCAGGTCTGACTCTGAAGCATCAAAGCTGGACACAGCCAGGAAACTAGCAGTCTCAGGCCAGAAGCGGCTCCATTTTTCTCCTATGACATATACACACTGTGCTGAACAATCTCTGAAAGTCAGTACGAACATCTTTGAAAATTCTATTCATGTAAACAAACAGAAGTAATTTTAGGACGACCAAACTCAAAACTGGCAAAAATTCAGACAAACTGTCAATTGAGAACTTCCACACATGGTCATACGCTAATTCAAGGTTGTAGACGTTAACCTGGAAAAATGTGTGTTAAGCATTCAGCAATAGGATTGCTAACATTACCTGCCCCTATGGCAAAGCTAGTCAAATTTCTCTATTCTGTCATTGGTAAGTTGCTGCCAGTAGCAGGACTGTTCGTGTGAAACAGCCATAAAGTTAAATACTTTACAAAAGCTTTGCAAAGTACCTTATGGATGCTTGTGAGGTTTTTCAGACTAATACTAACCAGACTACCAAATATTTGTGTGTACATTTTATGGCAATATCTGATCAATCAGGAAAAATATTTTTGTACATATTCTTTACATGGGAGTCTTGCTACAGTCTGGCTATAACTGTAAAGACCACGTTTAAGCCAACAAGGGAACACAGCTTTAAGTTACCTTTGCATCCTGAACACTGGATGAAGAAATTAATCAAGTCCAGAAGAGCCAAGTCTCTGTCCTGCTTATACGACTCAATCCAGTCATCTACTACAGACTATGAAAGAGATTATAATAGTTATATGGAGTTATATATAATATTCCACAATGAGCATAACAAGCTACATGCAAAGCAGCACTCATTTATAGCATAAGCCACCCAAACTTTCCCCCAAATAGTGAACTCCTTCAAACAATCTTCAAATCCCTGCATTTTAAAAATAAAAAAGCAAGAATTTAAAAACAAGCAAATCACATAAAAGCAGTGGACCCCAAAACCCTGGCTCTTTGCTTGCATTTTACCGGCCCCTGTGGCATAATTCCTCCCACTGACACCAATAATGACATTATAGGGATGCTATTTTTCCCTCCGACACCAATGATGGGACACAATTCCTTCCTTCCTCCCTCCGACACTGACAATGATGCACTATTCCTCCCCTCTGACACCAACCATAGCCTCTCCATTTTTAGAATTGTCCAAATATCTCCACCCCTCCTCTCACTACATGGCCTTTTAGGTCTCTACCGAGGGAGGAGCCAAGGGGAATACTATAGAATGTTTGCTAGCATCAAATCCAAGATAAAAGCTATTAGATTTCTACACAAGTAAGGATTTTACAGGTGCATAAAACACATTAAATGCACATAGAATCTTATGGAAACATTGTGGTTTAAATGAATGGCCTGGCAACAGGGTCTGTTTAAGGCACTGAACTAATGGGCTGAGTATATACAAAACGAGATTATTATATGTGTGCACCGCTTTATGCACAACCAAAGACACACATTGGTAGGTTAACTAATGTACATGTAAAGAAAAACTATGTTCGTGAACTTAAAAAGAAAAAAAGGATGTGCTATAGCACTTTGTTTTCTTTTGATCGCCATACAAAAGTACCACTATACCTGATGGGACTACCAATGCAGTCTACCAATGCAGCTTCCAGTGATTTAGTGGCAACCATGCTGCACTGTTCCTGAATTGAGAGCAGCATTGTCACACTCATAAGCTGTACCCTGCCTGCACTACAGTCGAATTAAATAATTTTTTGTATGGGGTGTGGCTATCAGAATTGTTACTGCTGATTCAGAAGCCTGTAAGCTCGTCAATCAGCATCTGGTCACATCCAGTTCTGCCCACTGCTATCTGGATTAACAGCACTGCCTCTGTTGCTCAAACCCTCCCACTGTGAGCGACATTGTCTGGGAAGAAAGTGTGCGAGACACAAAGGGATTTGGTATTGTTAGGAAAGGTCAAGGGAGTTTCATTTTATGAGGGTTGTGCACCGCATAATAACTGGATTAAGGACTTGTCAGTCTCTTTTTTTTATTTATAACAGTGCTAGGTACACTAAACTATAGGCTTCTTTGGAGAGCATGGACTGATGTCAATAATAAAGTATGATCTAAAGCAGGGGTCTCCAAACGTTCTAAACAAAGGGCCAGTTTACTGTCTTTCAGACTTTAGGGAGGCCGGACTGTGGCAAGTGGGAGTAGAAAATGCCCCAACGTAAGTGAAAGTAAACAACGCCCCATCATTGGTTTTAGTGGGAGCGATAGTGCCCTATTGTTGGGTTTAGTGGGAATAATAGTGCCCCATTGTTATCAGTGGGAGGAATAGCTCCCCATCATTGGTACCAGTGGGAGGAATAGTCATAGGTGTCAGTGGGAGGAATAGTGCACATCAGTGTCAGTTGTGGATGGAATAGTGTCCAAAGGGCTGGATAAGGGCAAGCAAAGGGTAGGTTAAAAATGTTAAAAGGCCAGATGCAAAAAAAATAAAAATGTACAGCAGTCAGGTGAAACAACTGTTTGTGTGCTGTGATTACCTGCATCGCACTCTTTCCCATCTTAACCACTTCAAATAAGGTGACTGGTTCGCCCTCGCCATTTTGCTGAGGATGACCATTTGCCCTTCCCCGACCTCTTGCGCCTGGCTCTCCACGGCTCCTCTCACCAGGTGTTTTGCGTGGTTTCTTAATGGCAGACTGCATTAGAGAAAAAAGTATTAAGTGTTAAACTCCCAACATACCTGCTGCACACAATATAAACGCTATATTAATATTTTACTACAAGCCATTAAAGCCGGGCTGAAGTTAAAAGCTAAAATCAATAAACCCACCGAATCCAATGCAACATAATTTCTTTATCTGATCACATTTGATCGAATATTTTTTAAATGCTTGGTAGATGGCAATAAATGAAATTGAGGTTGAGCCAAATACTGTTTAAAACAGCAGCTTACTTTATCAAACTATAGATCTCAGGGTTTAGACCCTATTCACACACATTTTTCTGCTGGTTTCCTTTTGCCTGACTACACGTCACTACGCCACGCTCAACATGCAGAATTCCATTCTTTTTAATTGTACCTGTTCAGCGTATTCAGGAGTTTTTTTGTCCCATATACAATGCAACCACCTGTAATCATGCAAGATGCACATTTTCACACCTAAAGAACTAATTCCTTTCTTTAAAAAAAAGAAACAAAAAATACTGCTCTCCTCACCTTAGCCCTCTCGGGGGAAAAAAAAAACACCTAAAGCTTAGAACACTTACAAAAATGTCTTGAGGAATACACTCTGCTCATGGGTAAATGCAGATTTAGTCATATTATTCATCACTTTGGATAGAACGCCATGCTATAAATGTGGTAAATAATGTGGTTAATAATTTATCAGGATAAATAGATTAAAATTGACTCCATATATTTGACAGAAGCAAGGGTATACTTTGTTTTAATGGGATGGCACTGCTTGCCAATGAACACATACTGGTGGTCTTCCAGGGCGGCCTCTTTTTCTTTTGCCTTTGACTTCCACCATGTCATCCGTAATATCAGAACTCATTTCAGTGGCAACTGCAGACATGTCAGTGTGTACTGGTGCACCGGTATCATTGGTGGAATCCCTAAGGGAACAGAGCAAGATGATATACATATTACAGACAATATCACGCCATGATCAAGGTCTGCAAAAGTTAGTTATGCACTTACTGCAACACGGAGAGTTCAGACGTGATCATCTTGAGTTTCTATGGAGGACAGCAAAGGTTCAATGGAAAGGGTTATATAAAGCTTGCTGTAGGCTTTTGTCAGAACTGGATCATCGTTCAACCTAAGAACAAAGAAAATACAACATGAAGCGCTGAATCGCATTAAATATACAGAGTAGGGCAGAATAAATGGGTATAAGAACACAAAAACTAAAACAGGTTACTGTATTTAGATCTCCTCTCCCCCCCCCCCCACTACTGCCATAACTTTCTTGCTTCCAATCCTCATAGACAGACATCTACACATAACCTCAGTCCAGAATGAGGAAATGGTCTTCCCTTGCAGAACACGCACGCCTGGCTTTCCCTTGCAGAACACGCACGCCTGGCTTAAAGCCTCAACCAAGACCCCAACTTCAAGGCAATTGATTTTGTTTACCCAATATTTGCATTGATTTCATCTTGCAATTTAAAAACAGATATGAAATTCAGCCCTAGATTGTGTGCTTTGTGACTGCAGAAAATTAATGCACAAGGTAATTGTTTTGTTAGCCAGCTTTACTATTTGATAAACAAAATTAATCTTTGCCATTAAAATTAAACTTCAAAATTTCACCTTAATCCCCAAACCAAAAACAGATTTTATTGCAGGGGAGTTTATACCTAAATAAAACAATTTCCACTTTGATACAAGCCTGTATCAACAACTACTTTCTAACAAATATGATGGTAAATGATTTCACCACTAGGGGCATTGTTCCACTGCCTATTTGATTTGAAAACACGCAAACCAGTTCACTGATTTTGAAACTTATTAACTCACTTCAATCAAGCAAGGTAGAAAGGCGAAGAGGAGGGATATTAAAAATCATCACTGTAGAAAATCTATCTAGAATATACTGGTTACACAACCAGGGAATGTTACAGACATGAGTTTAAGAAATATAAAAGGATTAATGTGTCACATATGCCAAAGTGCAGTCATCTAGGATTCCAAAGTACCAGAAATTTGTAACAATAATGGAAATATTATGATGCCTTAAAATACCATTTGATTTAATGTTCTTGAATGTGTGTTTTTAATCATGCAGCTTAAAGTTCTTTTTAAAAGCACAATAGACATATGTTTTACATGCAATACCTTTAAAATCTATCAAGCAGTTCTAAAGATGCAGGATGTATGGACAGGGAATCATTTTGCAGTTTTCTTTACAATATACAAATACAAGACACCCTGCTCTGTGTCATCCTCAAAGATGCTAATTCATTGGTAGGGAAACTCCATAAGAAATGGTGAAGAAATTAGAATTTGAGATGCAAACCTATTCAATTTCTCTGTAAAGGCTTCCTAGTAAGAAACCACAACAAAGAGCACGTGGAGAGGAAGAAGCCAGCACAGTGAAGCAGTTAAATTAAAAACTGTTTTAGATGCTGCCACTAGGTGGCTATGTATCATAGATTAATTTAAGTTTACTTTGTTTAAAAAAATAAATCCTTAGTTGAACTTTGCAGACATCACAATTGTTCAGGCTTCTCTTTACATTCAGATTGTGTGTGGCTATGGTCTACTTGTACAGATAAGCAAGCTTAAATACAAAAAAAAACACATTCTGGATTGAGTGATTCTGCAAACAGCAGATAATGTACATCTAGCTGAGCAGACCTCCAAGACTTTTCATTTCCCATACATTTAATCTGATGTCCCCCAAAAATACAGCAATTTTGAAACCAAGACCTATGTTTTGGTAACCACAATATAATATCTTTAAAAAAAAAAAAAAAAAAAAAAAAAAAGCTAGAAAAAAAGTGATTTTATTTTTAATCAAATTTTTTTATTTTAAACTCATTAACTTTCTAATAAGCAAAATTTCTGGTAAAATAAATACGGGCCAAGTCTATTGTTCTGTTACCAACAGCAAGTACACAGTCATAATCATTCCACTGGTATGCCAGAAGGAAAAAGCTTGTATGCTCCTATTACTCAGAGGATGCTCTGCTGAACTTTGTGCAGTTGAACATAGCCAAAGTAAATGGCTTTTCATTGGCGATGAAAACATTTTGGCAATGGAAGACTAATGCCCCGTACACACGGTCGGACATTGATCGGACATTCCGACAACAAAATCCATGGATTTTTTCCGACAGATGTTGGCTCAAACTTGTCTTACATACACACGGTCACACAAAGTTGTTGGAAAATCCGATCATTCTGAACGCGGTGACGTAAAACACGTACGTCGGGACTATAAACGGGGCAGTAGCCAATAGCTTTCATCTCTATTTATTCTGAGCATGCGTGGCACTTTGTGAACACACGATCGGAAATTCCGACAACGGATTTTGTTGTCGGAAAATTTTATAGCAAGCTCTCAAACTTTGTGTCGGAAAATCCGATGGAAAATGTGTGATGGAGCCTACACACGGTCGGAATTTCCGACAACAAGGTCCTATCACACATTTTCCGTCAGAAAATCCGACCGTGTGTACGGGGCATACGACTTGGTTTCTTGAGTGCCGGTCTGGCCATTTCTGAACCGTAGTAAGGACAAAAGAACCCTATTTGGTCATTGGTTATATGTAGTAGACACTCCCAAGGTCCCTGCAACATCTGTTCACTGATCTGCACTCCAAATCCTTACATGCAATGGCAAGCAGGTCATTTCAGCAGGTCATTTCATCTTGCGCTACACTGGCCATCAGAGCGGTTTGGTGCAGCCAACATATTGATGCAATAACTGCCACTCAGTGATTGACATTTGGAAAACCTCATACCCCACTAGAAATTCAGAGCTGCCTAACAAACAGTAGAAGATATTGAAGCTGGCCATACATGCTTCACACTTCCTTCAGCCCTGTTTGCTGAACAAGAGAAACCCATTTTTTTTTTCACAAACTACACTAAGCAGCGTGGATAAAAGAATGTCAGCTGCTGGACTTTGTATTTAGCAGCTGCTGCTGTCAGGGATACCCATCACTGCAGTTTTGGGCAAAATCTGAGCAGCGCATGGCCAGTTTAGGAGTCCATTCCACTTGTAACCTGCTCGTTAAGAGCAGATAAATGCACGTGCATTGATATGCTGGGTTGTGTTTTAACGTGCCTTTTTAATCCTCACTTCCTGGAACATGAAAAGTATCTATGGCATGATAGAGGAGCCACATTTATGCTGGCCTGCTGTTTTTCTGCGCGTTGAGTTGCAATGACACACGTTACCATTTGAACGCTAAAACAAAGTAAGGCTTTGCTCTAGTTTTTTTCCACTGCAAACCAACGCAACACACTAGTGTGAACTGCTCCCATATTGAACAAAAAATGGGCCAACACATCTGGTGTGCATCAACCCTAAACCAGATGCTGTTACATGCCTAAATGCAATGCATAAGACACTAGTCTCCACTCCCCTTCCATACTCCTTGTTGCTCATGTGTACATGGTAGAGCTGCACAATTCTGGCTAAAATGAGAATCACAATTTTTTTTGCTTAGAAGATAGATCATGATTCTCTTGACGTAACATCATCTTTCACATTAAAACAAAAGAAAAATTGGGCTAACTTTACTGTTTTTTTTTTTTTTTTTTTAATTCATTGTATTTAGTGTATTTTTTCCCAAAAAATTGCGTTTGAAAGACCACTGGGCAAATACAGTGCGACATAAAATATTGCAGCAATTGACCTTTTATTACCTATGATCTCTGCTAAAATATATATAATGTTGAGGGTTCCAAGTGATTTTCTAGCAAAAAACATTGATTTTAACTGTGTCAGAAAAAGATTTAGACTTCAAGTGGTTAAACTTCCTGCATTTACACTTGTTAAAAACTTGGCAGACTGCCTGGATTTTTTCTTTACACACAGAAGTTTAGCCCTTTGATCTAAGGAAGAGTTAGTTACAATGTTTCATGTTAAAAACTTGGCAGACTGTCCAGATGTTTTTTTTGACAGCTGAGCCAGTAGATCAGTCTCTCCACTTGTTATATGAAAGAATCGGCAAACTCTGCAATAGAGATCGTCAGGGAGGTTGAATCGAGATCACGATTTTTTAACGATTAATTTGCAGCTCTGGTACGTGGATCATACAGCATTATCACTTAATACATTAAGGGACAGAGTAAATCATTAATCTGAAAAACAATAAACTCTCACACTAGGGCTGGGAGATTTTCTTAAAAAACTCTATTCACAATTCGAATCAAGGTTTTTTTTTTTTTGGACACCGCGCTGGTCCTGAGGAGCTGCTGGCATGAGTTTTTAGGCAAGGCCGTGGCTTCACCTAAAAACTCCTGCCCGCAGCTCCTCAGGACCGGCAGGCAGGAGTTTTTAGGAGATTAGTCCGCGGCGTCCGGCCGAAGCAACGGCTTCGCCTAAAAACTCATGCTCACAGCGCCTCAGGACCGACACGGTGAAAAAAAAAATCTAAAAAAATCGATTTGCTTAAATTTTGAATCGATTTGACCTCTCAACTCGATTCAAGATTTAAATATTTTTTTTTCGCAGCCCTATCTCACACAGAGCAACACAAGTTAGCTTGAGGATTCAGTGTAAACAGGAGGCATGAGCATTCTCCACAGTAACTCACTCTCTTCCAGATAAAATGGGACCTGTGAAAGTTGTGTGCACCACATTCATAGGACACATCACCTGTCACTGACACCTCCTAGGGTGCATTTCAAAAACAGATGGTGTGCCTTGTGGGAGATTGGAATTTGCAAGTGTGCCTCCTCCCTTAGAATGTGCATTCTCAAAAAAGTGCAGCAAGCGGGATTTTTTTCTTTTTTATCACACCACACCTAAATGCAGAGGTATGAATAGGACCTTAAAGAAAATTAGGGGGATTTACAGAGCAGCAGTTTTTCTTTCAAGCACCAGCATATAAATACAAACAGAACGTCACTTTAAGGACGCATTCTTTAAAAAAAGAATGCATTTAGGTTAGGGCTGGCAGTGCACCCTAAACAAAAAAAAAAAAAAAAGAAAACATACCCATACCTCAAATCAATCACATCCCATCATACATTGAGGTCGGTAAAAATGCTCAATATTGCAAAATGTAGACGTAAATAGACCTTAAAAGATAGAACTGTACAGGCAGCTTTCCCTTGGGGCACCAGAGGGCTTCCAGAAATTGATGCTTTTTAACATACACAACTTTTCCAACTTGCTGTTGGCTGCAACTCAGATTTCCAAAGAAAGAAGAGTGGAAAGGTTGCTGGCAACATTCCGTATTGCCAAGATTCCATATTGCAGCATTGATTCAAACAGGGTATAAAGCTGATCCTATAGCTTTATACCCTGTTTGAATCAACCTCCCCTGAACGATTTAACTTGACAGATAGTAAATGGCGTTTAAAAGTGTCCGTTTTGCCACGTTTACATGCCTTGTTTGCATTCAGGAGTGTTTTTTTTCAAATAGTCAAAAATGTATCTCCATTGAAAAAGCCTGTAAACGAAACGCGGCTAAACGTGAGTTACCGCGTTTACAAGCTGGTACAGGCATTTGGCGTTTCAAATGCCTCTGAACATCCATCCTGAACGCATTATTATGCTTTCCAAAAAAATGCTTCTAAACGCAACTACCTAGAAACGTGAAGGAAGTTTAACCATTTAAAGACCAAACCTTTTCTGACATTTGTTGCTTACAAGTAAAAATCATTATTTTCTGCTAGAAAATTACTAGGAACACCCAAACATTTTTTTTTCCTTTAGCAGAGACCTTAGAGAATAAAATGGTGGCACATGTCACACTATTTGCGCAGCGGTCTGTCAAACTAATTAAAAAAAAAATACACTTTAATGAATTAAAAAAAAAAAAACTAAACAGTAATGTTAGCCCAATTATTTTTTTTTGTATAATGTGAAAGATGTTACACCGCGAGAATCGTGATCTTTATTCTAAGAAAGAAATGTGTGATTCTCATTTTAGCCAAAATCGTGCAGCTCTACTACCTACACCAAACAATGTGTAAACATGTAGACCATTTTTAAATAACTAATCATCATATAAAGCACCTTCTCTAAGCAATGACTGATTTTAAATATTTTTTGCTCAATTATAATAGGGCAGCAGCAGACATCACTAATTCTAATTGTTATCATTTACATCACTGCAACAGATGCAAGCTCATATAACCAGGCAGCAAAATCAACAAGTGGAAATAATTATAGACCAAGAGCACTATTTAGGGGTTAATGGAACCTGTGAATGTGATGTGTTGCTCTCCTCCACTTGTCAGGAGAGTAAAGCCTCGTACACACGCTTAGATTTTCGGACGACCGAACGTCCGCTTTTTTTGTGGCATGCTAGTCTCATGTTGAAAGTGAAGAGGTTACTCACAATACGAACATTTTCCTAAGAGCCCTTGCACACTGGGGCGGTTTGCAGGCGCTATTGCGCTAATAGCGCCTGCAAACCGACCCGAAAGTGCCGCTCCTTGCATTCCAGTGTGAAAGCCCCGAGGGCTTGCACACTGGAGCGATGCGCTGGCAGGACGGTAAAAAAAGTCCTGCCAGCAGCATCTTCGGAGCGGTGAAGGAGCGGTGTGTATACCGCTCCTTTACCGCTCCTGCCCATTGAAATCAATGGGACGGCGCGGCTATACCGCCGGCAATGCGCCTCTGCAGAGGCGCTTTGCGGTGGTATTTAACCCCTTCTCGGCCGCTAGCGGGGGTAAAACCGCCCCGCTAGCGGCCGCATACCGACGCCGCCCCAGTGTGCAAGGGCTCTTAGACAGAATACATCAGATGTGACGTAATGTGTTTAATAGTTTTGTTTGTATTCTTTCGTTTTGCTAATGAAACGAAAATCGAACATCGAGTTCACATTCAACAAAAATTTTAGTCTGCACATCCAGCTTTTGTCTGACGAAAAAGCGAAAATCGGATGTCTAAAGTACCGTACTAACGATCCGAATTTTCCATCAGATTTTCGTATCGTGTGTACGGGGCCTTTAGTGTATGCCTTGAGCAGTCAATTCACAAAGGTGGAGAGCCACAGACAACTAACTCCTGGTTATCAATATTGGTCATACCTCAAACCATCTTATAAGTAAATGCGTGAGAGTGGTAAATAGTCCAGCCAAAGGCCAGGAGACATTTGAATAAAAAGCAGGAAGCAAAAATGACCTGGAAAAGTAGTTACCAGAAAAAGAGAAAGGGAATATCAGAGTGAGGGAAGAAGGAAAAAAAAAAAAATAAATCACCTATGTGCATATATACACTATATTACTAAAAGTATTGGGACACTTGCCTTTACATGCATATGAACTTTAATGGTCATAGTCCGTAGGGTTTGAGTTGGCCCACCCTTTGCAGCTATAATAGCTTCAACTCTTCTGGGAAGGCTGTCCACAAGGTTTAGGAGTGTCTATGGGAATGTTTAACCATTCTTCCAGAAGCGCATTTGTGAGGTCAGGCACTGATGTGGACGAGGCCCGGCTCGCAGTCTCCACTCTAATTCATCCCAAAGGTGTTCTATCAGGTTGAAGTCAGTACTCTGAAGGCCAGTCAAGTTCCTCCACCCCAAACTCCCTCATCCATGTCTCTTTATAGACCTTGCTTTGTGCACTGATCCAAATAATATGGTGGAGGGGGGGGGGGGGGGGGGGAGAGTCGGGGGATTATGGTGTGGGGTTGTTTTTCAGCGGTTGGGCTTCAGGCGTCAGCATACCAAGACATTTTGGACAATTTTGTGCTCTCAAATTTGTGGAAACAGTTTGGGAGCGACCCCTTCCTATTCCAACATGACTGCACACCAGTGCACAAAGCAAAGTCCATAAAGACATGGATAAGCGAGGTTGGGGTAGAGGAACTTGACTGGTCTGCACAGAGTCCTGACCTCAACCCAATAGAACACCGTTGGGATGAATTTGAGTGGAGACTGCGAGCCAGGCCTTCTCATCCAACATCAGTGCCTGACCTCATAAATGCGCTTCTGGAAGAGTAATATTTTAAACATTCCCATAGACACACTCCTAAACCTTGTGGACAGCCTTCCCAGAAGAGTTGAAGCTGTTATAGCTGCAAAGGGTGGGCCAACTCAATATTGAACCCTATGGACTAAGACAGCCATTAAAGTTCATGCTTGTGTAAAGGCAGACGTCTCAATACTTTTGCCGATAAGGGGAAAATATATATATATATATATATATATATATATATATATATATATATATATATATATATATATATATATATATATATATATATATACTGTATTTATTGGCGTATAACACTCACTTTTTCACCATAAATATTGGGTGCAAATAGCGTGTGCGTGTTATACGCCAATACTTCAATTTTAGCTGCCTCGGAGGGGACAGGGAAGGAGGCGGAACAAGCGCCATCAGATTACATACAGTGAGAAACTCCTGTTTACTTGGTGGCCTCTATAATAGGAAGTCCCGTCTCCTGGACTGCCATTGGACCACTGTTCTGTCTATCATAGGAGATTCTCACTGTAATCTGTCGGCGCTTGTCCCGCCCCCCTCCCTGTCCACTCTAGGCTGCAGATGGGCATCGAACAGGCTGCACTGATGGCAATGGTGAGGCTGCTGCATTGATGTGGACTGGTGAGGCTGCATTGATGTGGACTGATGAGGCTGCATTGATGGCAATGGTGAGGCTGCAGATGGGCACTGACCCTTATTTTGCTTCAAAGTTCCTTATTTAAAATGTACGTTTTTTTCCGGAAACTTCCCTATTAAAATGAATGTGCGTGTTATACGCCGATAAATACGGTATATATATATATATATATATATATATATATATATATATATATATATACACACACACACACACACATATACATATATATATATATATATATATATATATACACACACACACACACACACACACACACTATATATATATATATATATATATATATATATATATATATATATATATATACACACACATATATAAAATAGATATGCCCAGGTTGACACTGAGCTGCGGGAATGAGGCTGTGTGAGGTCAGCTGAACTCGTGCGATTTCACTCCCGCATGTCAGTCCTGATTTCAGCCACAATTTCAGAGACATCTGTGCGGGTTTCTACACAGATAATGTAAATCGCAGCCCGAAATCACAAAAAGTAGTACAGAAACTGCTTTTTGAAATTGGTGCGGTGACGCAAATGCAGCGCCGCACAGATTAGGACGGTGCCATTGCCGATTTGACATGTCAAATTGTAGCAATGTGAACCAGGGCCAACACTCAAAAGGTCACCATACTCTGAGGTATAGGTAATATACCAATAAATCCATGTTTTACGGAACTGATCTGCTCTCCCACAGGCTAATTGATGGAGCATGGTTTGTTTCCATTTGTACCAATTAAAACCATACTCCATCCCACCTGAACAGGTGAAAATTGCACTTTAAAATGATATTTCTAAAAAAGGTCACACCCATAAAATTATTAAAAATCTTTACGTTAGGTCAAAGTCAAGGTGCAAAAAAAAAAAAAAAAAAACGCCCCCCCAGCATTGCCTTACTTTCTGTGGCTATTTCTTTTGAGGTAAAGTTTTCATAAAGTCCCGTTCTGGGCTCAAGATTTCCCTCGTTTGCCTCCTACCTGCCATATTTATAAAGCAGTAAATGTGACATGTACCAAATCTTCAAAATATTTACTGCAGGTGAATCTTCCTGCAAGTGGTTAAAAGAAACCAGTAACAAGAGAAAAAATGGGGATTAATATCATAGGATTATACAATATTAACCACCTTGTGAATGTCACATGACTTTAGGTTGAGCGCCCCCTTGGGTTCCAAGGCCTGCACACATCACTGCCGTCATTACACGGGGAATCCACAGCCCCAGATGTCTTTTTAAATGATTCCCTCTTAAATAAAAGAAACGGAAGAAAACCATTTTAAACGATGTATTTTTGGAACACTCACAGGGGAACAGTTGTGTGCAAGGAAATTCCCTGGCTCTGCTAGGCAGCCAGAATAGAAGTCATATTTATCTATTACATCAGTGTCAACACAGCTTAACTAGAACACCTATCTGGACATATAAATTGTCACACGGAGGAACACATTAAACACAGGCTGTTGTATTTAAAGCAGATGCAGCTTTTTTTTTACTGCAGCCATTTCATTAAAAAGCCCAGAACAGCATTTTTGGAAATGAAAGTTTTAAATCAATGCAGAAAACATTACACATAACAACCTGCTTTGTGCTATAGCAGTTCTGTGATAGTTATCTACCAGAAAACTCATGGTTATTTGTAGATGGGAATCTACTTTCTGTAGAAAGATTCCTTATTCTCCCTGTAAATAAACTAAA
>JBBGZY010000176.1:1030000-1072500 GCA_037952925.1 Lithobates clamitans | reverse complement strand
TATAAAAACTCATATGTCGCCAACACCACTGCCATCAACACGATACTATGAAACCCCTTATAGTTAAAATAGTATGACCCCGAGTGTGGCGGTGGGACGATGTGGACATGTTTCCCATCGATTGCCCCTCCACAGGCCACAGTCTGCCATTCCTGTGGCATTGAAGGAAACTGTAGAGTCAAACCAGAAAAAATAAAATTACTACTTTTGCACATAACATTGCAAGCAGATTAGACACAAACATTCTTGGCCAATATCAGTATAACATTTATTTGAAGGAGCATTGAAAGACAAAAAGATAAGGTACACATATCAGATTCCTCACCCCCTCTGATGGCCCATTGTAAAAATTTTAGGGGGGGGTTCTAGATGTGTTTGGGACCCCGAAAAAAAGCCTCTGGCTATCTGCCTTAATTTAAGGACAACAATAACATTAGTACACATTTTAGGGTGTGTTTAGGGTAAAGCACTACTATGGAGCTGACCAAATACATTGTTAAGTGACTAGGCTAGGTGTGTATGGGCCCAGGAGGGGCCCATACACACCTGGGGAGGTTAGTGAAGGCAAATATGCATGAAGGACAGAAAAGGAGCATTAAAAGCTTACAGCATGCATACAAAGAGGACATTCACAGCATATTACATTCATGGTAATTAGGGAATAATGAAAGAAATACAATACATTATCAAACATTAAATACATAGAATGTGATGTTAAAGGATAAAACTTACCCTAATATACCCCAAAGACATGCTGGTAGGTTAATTGGATCCTGTCTAAATTGTCCCTAGTATGTATGAATGTGAGTTAGGGACCTTAGATTGTAAGCTCCTTGAGGGTAGGGACTGATGTGAATGTACAATGTATATTTAAAGCGCTGCGTAAATTGACGGCGCTATATAAGTACCTGAAATAAATAGATAAATAAATATAGTCCTTCTGCAGGACCTGAATGATGGCAGAACAGGTCTCTGGAATAATGAACCCCAGAGCCTGGGGGGAGATGCCTGTGGAGAACATGAGGTCCTGCAGACTTCTCCCTGTCGCCAACTACCGCAACGTGGCGACTAGCCTCTGCTCGGGAGTGATGGCTTGCCACATGCAGGTGTCCTGCTTCGTAATAGGGGGACAGCAAAGCCAACAGACAGTGAAAAACGGGGTCCATCATCCGGAGAAGATTCCTAAAATCATCAGGATTATTCTCCTGGATCTCCCGCAACAAAGGCATGTGACAGAATTGGTCACGCTGGAGCAACCAATTCTTTGTCCATGAACTCCTCCCTGCCCTGTTCATGGACTGGGCTTGGGTCAAAGTAAGAACCCCAACACCAAGCCCCCGCACAACACGAACTCTACGAGTAAGTAACCACAACAAAATGGTCGGCTGGTCAGAACGAACTAACAGAAAGCACTGAAAAACAGAAAGGCCTAAGAAGAGCGAGCTGAATATCAGAAACGAGTGGACAAGAACGCACTGAAAAACAAATACGTACTATCATAATACGCACTAAAAGCCAGATGCGAAATGACTACACGTAGTGACGAACAGATACGAACCCACAAGCACAAACTGAAGAGCAGTAACGATCGGAAAAGCACGAGGCTGAAAAGTGCGAATCGTCTCTCACCAAACTTCTACTAACTCGAGATAAACACGAGATTAGCAGAAGGAGCCCAAAGGGTGGCACGCTTCGTATGGAACTTTCTACCTCACTGCGTTTCTGACGATCGAAAGTTCAGAGAACTTTTGTGTGACCGTGTGTATGCGAGCCAAGCTTGAGCGGAATTCCGTTGGAAAAACCATCCAAGGTTTTCCAACTAAAATTCCGATCGTGTGTACGCGGCATAAGATTGCCCTGTATTTGGCTCCATCCATCTTCCCATCAACACTGACCAGCTTCCCTGTCTCTGCTGAAGAAAAGCATCTCCACAACATGATGCTGCCACCACCATGTTTCACGGTGGGGATGGTGTTCAGGGTTATGTGCAGTGTTAGTTTTTCACAACACATAGCGTTTTGCTTTTATGTCAAAAAGTTCAATTTGCTCTCTTCTGACCAGAGCATCTTCTTCCACGTTTGCTGTGTCCCCCACATGGCTTCTCACAAACTGCAAATTGGACTTCTTATTGCTTTCTTCTTGCCACTCTTCCATAAAGGCCAGATTTGTGGAGTGCACGACTAATAGTTGTCCTGTGGACAGATTCTCCCACCTGAGCTGTGGATCTCTGCAGCTCCTCCAGAGTTATCATAGGCCGCTTGGTTGCTTCTCTGATTAATGCTCTCCTTGCCCGGCCTGTCAGTTTATGTGGACGGCCATGTCTTGGTAGGTTTGCAGTTGTGCCATATTCTTTCCATTTTCAGACGATGGATTGAACAGTGCTCCGTGAGATGTTCAAAGCTTGGGATACGTTTTTTCAGACCTAACCCTGCTTTAAACTTTTCCACAACGTTATCCCTGATCTTTCTGGCATGTTCTTTGGCCTTCATGATGTTTGTTCACTAAGGTTCTCTAACAAACCTTTGAGGGCTTCACAGAACAGCTGTATTTATACTGAGCATTAATTACACACAGATGGACTCCATTTACTAAATAAGTGACTTCTAAAGGCAATTGGTTCCACTCGATTTTAGTTAAGGGTATCAGAGTAAAGGGGGCTGAATACAAATGCGTGACACACTTTTCAAGTATTTACTTGTAAAAAAAACCAAAACATTTATTTTCCTTCCACCAACAATTATGTGCCACTTTGTGTTGGTCTATCACACAAAATCCCAATAAAATACATTTACGTTTTTTGGTTGTAACATGACAACGTTGTGGAAAATTTAAAGGGGTGTGAATACTTTTTCAAGGCACTGTATATACTGTAGTTTTAATTTTTTTACTACTAATGGCGGTAATAAGCGACTTATAGTGGGACTGCAATAGTGCCATGGGCAATCAGACACTGAGGGTAAGTGATTAACTGCCACTGACATCACCAGTGACATTAAAGGGGTTGTAAAGGTAAAAATGTTTTCACCTTAATGCATTCTATGCATTAGGGTGAAAAAACTACTAACAATACCGCTGTCCCCAGCCCCCCCGTTTTACTTACCTGACCCCTCGAAATTCGGTTGCTCGTTCACGTCCTCGATTCCGCTGCTCAGCCTGGCCGCTTATTGGCTACAGTGGATGGATTGGAAGCAGCGCAGCCATTGGCTCGCGCTGCTGTCAATCACATCCAATGACGCGGCGCGCTGGGGGGCGGGGCAGAGTGATACAGCGAGCGGCTATAGCCGCCGGCTGTATCACGGGAGCGCGCCCGCAATAACTAACCACCATGCGAGGGAGCTCGCATTAAGGTGGTTAATTATTGCGGGGAGGAGCTGAGACAGCCGCCGAGGGACCCCAGAAGACCAGGTTCAGGGCCACTCTGTGCAGAACGAGCTGCACAATGAAGGTAAGTATAACATGTTTGTTATTTTTAAAAAATAAAAAAAATACCTTTACAACCCCTTTAATGCAGTGATCATTGCTAATACTATACACTGTCATTGTACTAATGCCACTGGCTGGGAAGAGGTTAACATGTAGGGTGATCAAAGGGGTGAATGTGTGCCTAACTATGTGTAATGTGTGTACAGTGTGCTGCTTTTACTACCAGATCAGCATTTTTCATCTCTGCTTTGCAGGGATGAGTCACTGACAGATTGCTCCCTCCGTACAGAGCTCTGTGTTGTTTATCAACACAGAGCTCTGGGCTGTGATTGTACACAACTAATCAGCCGGTCCCGGACATGAATCATTCGTCAGGACTTGCTGACAGGCTCCCACTGTGTACGGGTGGGGGGAACACATCTGCGTGCCCTAAACCCAGAAGTAGGCAGCGAAGTACTAGGATGGTTAGCAAGTATTTAAAGATAAATTTTAGCTTGACAGTCACTGGCTCTCTGCTCACTGAAGACTGAGAACTGAGCAATCAGCGGTCTTTGATTGCTCAGATCTCGGTCTTAGAGGCAGCTGGGAACAGATGCAGAATCAAACCGGTGCTGCCTTCACTTAGGTGACTATGATTGTTTATTTTGAAATCCTGGACTTCTCTTAAAGTCAGCACCTACAGACACTGTAGCTGTTGACTTTTAAAAATGAAAGTATGTATGCACCATTACATACTGTCCAGTGTTGTCTTCTCTCAGCCGGTTCTTACTGCTGCAGGTTGTCGGTGCCGTAATCTTGAATATGGGAGCCAACTGTGTCTTCCTTAGGGCCCTTTCACACTGGGGCGGTTTGCAGGCGCTATTGCGCTAATAATAGCGCCTGCAAACCGCCCCGAAAGTGCCGCTGCTTTGTCTCGGGGCTTTCACACTGGAGCGGTGCGCTGGCAGGACAGGAAAAAAAGTCCTGCCAGCAGCATCTTTGGAGCGGGGAAGGAGTGATGTATTCACCGCTCCTTCCTATTGAAATCAATGGGACAGCGCGGCTATACCCCTGGCAAAGCGCCTCTGCAGAGGTGCTTTGCGGTGGTTTTTAACCCTTTCTCAGCCACTAGCGGGGGGTAAAAGCGTCCGCTAGCGGCCGAATACCGCCGCCCCAGTGTGAAAGGGGCTTAAGGAACCCTAAGTGCCTTTCTACTGTGCATACGTGAGCACAGCACTTTGTGAATGATCCTGCAGGCTCCTGGGACATGAAATGTGTCCCAGAAGGCTGCAGGAGGTGAGGGGGTTGGGTGAGGATTGCAGAACTGGGAGCAGATACCAATAAAAATTGGTACTTAGTTACAGGCTGGTGGGGGGGGGGGGGAGTGAACCAGCAGGACTTGATTTTTTGATCAGGACAGAGTGATGAAGATTTAGCATCCCAGTCAGGTTTCTTGCTGCTGTTTAGGGCACTACTGGAGATATGTCCCTTCACTTCCTGTTCTGCAGACAATAGTTTCACCAGACAGGAAGTGAAAGGAAAATCTGCAGCAAGGATACAGACAGAATACATAATCTGATGAGTTCTCTGCCTTTCTCACTCTAGGAAGGACATAAGGGGGCTATTTACTAAAGGCAAATCCACTTTGCGCTACAAGTGCACTTGGAAGTGCAGTCACTGTAGATCTGAGGGGGAAATGCGAGGAAAATAAAAAACAGCATTTTTGCTTGAACATATTTGGATGATAAAATCAGCAGAGCTTCACCTAATTTCAGATCTTCCCCTCAGATCTACAGCGATTGCACTTTCAAGTGCACTTGTAGTGCAGAGTGGATTTGCCTTTAGTAAACCAACCCCACTGTGTTTATTTGTCTGAGGTGCAGTTGGAGATTTCCCCTCACTTCCTGTTTGGTAAAGCATCAGCGGGACAGGAAGTGAAGGGAAATCTCTGTAACAGAGTAAAAAAAACCCGACAGAGTTAGAGACCCTAACCATTACCATACTAGAACTAAATAAAAAGTTAAATCAGGGTGAACACTGTCAGTGCCCATCAGTGCTGCTCAATCTGTGCCCACAGGTGCTACCAATCAGTTCCACGTATCAGTGCCAGCTATCCATGCCCATCAGTGCAGCCTCATCAACACACATCAGTGAAGGTGAAAAATTACTTATTTTGAAAATGATCAGAAACTAACAACAGGCCAGGTTGAAATCCGAACAAATTTTCTTTTGAAAATCAGAAATTTTGTGCATTTTGTGATCCATTGGTGCCACCACTGATTTTGAAAATTCGACCAACCAAGCCTTCAATTTCACCTTATTTTGTTATGTAAAAGAATTATCATGGCTGCGAATCTGCTTTTCTTTCCAGGTCACAAAATCATGCGCATTCCTCTTTCGATTATATTTCTGGCACGATTCTCTCATCATTGCCTAGAAATGTGTACATTTCTCCAAAAATTTCCAACATGTCCCATCACTTAAAATTGATGGCTGCACGAAAATCGCCCATTACTGCAGCCCACTAATAGTGCGCAATTCAAATGAAAATTCTTAGTTACGATTTTCAAAAGAATATTCATTCGGAATGCGTCTCATGTATGGCAGGCTTAAGAAAAACTTTTTTTTCTATCAAAATTTTCGGTCACTTTCGGTTGTCTAGCAAAAAATAAAAACCCCAGAGGTGATTAACCACTTCCTGCAAAATCACGTATCTGTACATCATTTTTCTGAAGTGGTTGTACTGGGGTGATGCATGCAGCTGCTGGCATCACCCCGGTAGTTTTTCTAGAGCTAACAGTTGGCTTTCTTGTAATAACAACCGATGCGGCTAAGCAGCTGCTCGGCTGTTATTAACAAGCAGCGGGAATGGGACGTCCCCTCCTGCCGCTCCCACCGGGAGAACCAGACCAACAGCCGGCTTGTCCGCCGGCTGGCCGGAGACCCGAACAAAGTCGGATTCGGCTTTGATCTGGTCTCTGATGTAGAAACCCGGATTACTTCCGGTTTACTCAGCAGCCAATGGCGCCAGTTTTTAAAAAATGTCAGTATTCAAAAATGCCAGTCTTGGTGTTTTGAATACTTTCAAGTGCAAAGGAGGGGTTTGGGGTCTTTTATACCCCAGATTCCTCCATGAAGAGTACCTGTCACTGCCTATTACTGTCACAAGGGATGTTTACATTCCTTGTGACAGCAATAAAAGTGAGCAGAATTTTTTTTACAGGAACAGTGCAAAAACAGAAAAAAGTTTTAAAGTGCCTCATCCCTCTGTGCTCGCGCACCAAAGGAACCGCATATACAAGTCGCGCCCGCAAATATAAACAGTGTTTAAATCACACATGTGAGGTATCGCCGCCATTGTTAGTGAGAACAAGAATTCTAGTGCAAGACCTCCTCTGTAACTCTAAACATGTAACCGTTAAAATTTTTTAAAACGTCGCCTATGGAGATTTTTTTCTTAAGTACCGTAGTTTGTCGCCATTCCACGAGTGTGCGCAATTTTGAAGCATGACATGTTAGGTATTCATTTACATGGCATAACATCATCCTTCACACCGTATAAAAAAATTGAGCTAGCGTTACGGTTTTGTTTTTTTCTTAAAAAAATTCATTGAAGTGTATTTTCCCCCCCCGAAAAAAATTGCGTTTGAAACACCGCTGGGTAAATAAAGTGCAACATAAAATATTGTAACGACTGCCATTTTATTCTCTAGGGCAGTGAGGGCGAACCTTGGCACCCCAGATGTTTTGGATCTATATTTCCCATGATGCTCATGCATTCTGCAGTGTAGGTGAGCATCATGGGAAATGTAGTTCCAAAACATCAACAAGGTTTGCCATCACTGCTCTAGGTCTCTGCTAAAATTTTATATATATATATATATATATATATATATATATATATATATATATATATATATATATACCCTGTTTCCCCGAAAATAAGACCTAGCGTTATTGTCGGTGATGGCTGCAATATAAGCCCTACCCTCCAAATAAGCCCTACCCTGTTTCCCCGAAAATAAGCCCTACCCTGAAAATAAGACCTACAAGGACTTTAACTAGGGCTTATTTGGGGGGTAGGGCTTATATTGAAGCCATCGCCGACAATCACGCTAGGTCTTATTTTAGGGGAAACAGGGTATATATATATCTCAAATGGTTGGGTGGGTCACTTTCCTTTCTTACTTGATTTGATTATCAAAGCACGGTTAAAGTGGACTCCCAATTCTCCACCGATGTATAAATGAAAAAGAAAAATGGGACACGTGCTTCAATGCGATTCTTCTTTTACTTCAGTTCCATATGAACAGGTACAAAATATATAAGCATGCCACTGTACAGTTGGGAGCATTACTGCTCTTCATCAGGCTTATCTGGCTGTGTGTAGTATATATATATATATATATATATATATATATATATACACACACACACATACGTTTGGGGGTTCTAAGTAATTTTCTAGCAAAAAATACCGATTTTAACTTGTAATCAACAAGTGTCAGAAATCAGTTTAGTCTTGAAGTTTTTAAATACCACCAAAAGAAAGCTCTATTTGTGTGAAAAAAATGATAAAAATGTCATATGGGCAGAGTGTAGCATGACCGTGCAATTGTCATTCCAAGTGTGAGAGAGCTGAGGCTGGGTTCACATTGGTGGGATGCTGCCACCCTGTGAATCCCCCATGGGTTCCCACATCACACCTGACTCGCAGGCATTCCACACTGCCCTATGCGAAGCGCTGGGAGTGTGAAAACAAAGTTAATGACACTCCCGGTTCGCATATCGCAGTGTCAAACTGTCAATTTGGACAGGAATCGGATTGAATTGGGTGTGAACACCCATGTGATTCCATTCTGGTGCGGACCAAAAAAAGGGTCCCGTGTGAGTTTGGTCCGAATGCGGATTTGGCCATACAATCTGTATGGCTGAAGTGGCACCGCACAGACACGGCATGTAATTTGCACTGCAGCGTGAATCACATGCGATATTGCACCAATGTGAACCAATTGTACAAGCTGAACATTGGCCTGGGCAGGAAGGAGGTGAAAGTGTCCAGTATTGAAGTGGTTAAAGTAAGCCCCTGTTTCCTCACCCTGCCTGGGAAATACTGAAGAGCAAGTAGAGTTCTGAGAATAAAACACACAGAATCCCACCAAAGCCTTCCATCTTTAGGGATACCACAAAGCCCAGCATGCCCTCCCCACAGCACACATGCAGCAAGGTCTGACATTCCACGCATGCGCACTGCGAGCGGTGACGTCGTCCCAGCATTCCTTCCTAAATGACCGCCTTCAGGGGGGGGCGGAACAAGCCGTGCAACGTCATCACCAAGGCACGACTGACATTCCAGTGACTGTAGTGACAGACAGCACCCGGCGTAGCGGCCGTCATGTACCCAATCACTGGCCGCTTCTCAGAGCCGCACTCATCTAAGCAGAAGCGACGAGAGCGCCATCGCAGTCTTTGAAGAAGGAGACGAGCGGGCGTGGCTATACCGAGAGGCGTGGCTGAATCTAAGGCGTGGTGATTGAATCGCTGGTTGGGCGTGTCCAGTGGCTGCGCTTGCCGGGGGTGGGCGGGGCGAGGCTGATCGGGCTGTCTGTGGTCAGTTGAGCTGGGCGCTCCGGGCGGTGTGTGGCTGAGGAGGGAGCGCTGGAGGCGGCGAGGACACACAGGACGGAGCCCGGGGGAGCCTGCAGGTGAGTGCTCCAACCTACCTCCTCCATATAGAGACTGGCACAGGAGGGGGGACTCTCCCACAATGCTGTGCGTGAGGCCTGCGGGGCTGACAGGGCAGGAGCCCCTCACTACAGGAGACACTGCCTACCAAGCACAGTCTATAGATCTGTCTGTGTGTGTGACATATACAGAGCTAGGGGAGAATGGGCATAGCAACCAATCAGATTGTATCTTCTGCTTCATCACTTAGGTTTTGGGATTGAAAGCTGGGAGCTGAGTGGTTGGCATGTACAACGGCTCCCAGATTGGATAGATGTCCCTCACTGTGTGTGTGTACATAGTCTGTGCTTGTATGGTATGAACAATGAGGGGGGTTATCAGAAGCAGAGCAGTTGTGCATAGCAACCAATCAGATTGTGTTATTAACTGAGCAAGCTCAAGCTAGAAGCTGATTGGTCTGTACTGTTGTCTGCATACAATTGAAAGCTGGGAGATGATTGGTTGGCATGTACAGCTGCTCCCAGATAGGATAGATTTTCCTCACTGTGTGTACATAGTCTGTGGTTGTATGGTATAAATAATGGGAGGGGGAGGTCTTATCAGAAGTGGAGCAGTTGTGCATAGCAACCAATCAGATTCTGTCATTCTTAACTGAACAAGCTCAAGCTCAAAACTGATTGGTCTGTATACAATACACTATTTGATTGGGTGACAGCTGTTCCTGGTGTACAGTAAGGCCTTCTTCACACCTTTGTGCTCCAGGAATGCACAGCTGGATTATTTCCTAATGATGGCCAGGAGATAAAAGGTGCCAGGGCTTCTTTGTTGTGTGTAGTAGGACAGGCCTATTCAGGTGAAGTGCCCCATGTTGTCACATGACAAACGTGTGAATCCAATGCGTCATGTTGTGTAGATGTGAATGGGACCCCAAGGCAGGCTGTGTCATAGGATCTCCCCTGTCTGTCTCTTTATCCAGCTTATCTTTAGACCCCTTTCACACTGAGGCAGTTTTCAGGCGTTTTAGCGCTAGAAATAACGCCTGAAAACTGCCTCCCATTCATTGCAATAGGTGCTTCCACACCCGGGCGGTGTGCTCCCAAAACACCCCTGCCCAGTGCAATGAATGGGCAGTGCTCCGGGAAGTGCCGCAACACTGGAGTTTTTTACCCCTTCTTTGGGGTTAAAAGCACCCCGCTAGCGGGCGAAAAGCGCCGCTTACACAGCGCTAAAGTACAGCTAAAACAAGTATGGAAGGGGCCTTATACAGGTACAATAACTAACTTGATTTTTACTGATAAAGTAATATCATTTTCTTCTCAAGTGGTAGGTTATAATTGGCCACATACAGGCTTGGAGGGCAAGATGGAGTGATGTAACCAGTTGGGGGTTTATTTGCCACTGCTATGTTTTTAGTAAACTGAAGTGAGTCTGTGTAGTAAATAATAATAATAATAATAATAATAACACACATACACCTTTATGACCATCCATCTACAATTGAGTAGGTTCAACTTTTGCCACCAAAACAACCCTGACCCGTGTCCAGACATGGACTCCACTAGACCTCTGAAGGTATGCTGTGGTATCTGACACCAAGCTGTCATTAGCAGATCCTTTAGGTCCTGTAAGCTGTGAGGTAAAAACGCCAACGTAGATCGGACTTGTTGGTTCACCACGACCAATAGTTGCTCGATGGATTGAGATCTGGATAATTTGGAGGCCAAGTCAACACCTCAAACTTGTTGTGTTCCTCAAATCATTCTTGGAACCATTTTTGCAGTGTGGCAGACCACGCTATCCTGCTGAAAGAGGCCACTGCCATCAGGGAATATCACTTCAATGTGCTTGCTCAGTCATGTTTAGGTAGGTGGTACGTGTCAAAGTAACATTCACATTCATGGCAGGACCCAAGGCTTCCCAGCAGAACATTGCCTAAAGCATTACACGGCCTCTGCTGGCTTGTCTTCTTCCCATAGTACTTCCTGGTGCCATTTCTTTCCCATGTAAGTGATGCACACACACACACACACACCTGGCCATGCACATAATGTAAAAGAAAATGTGTTTTATCAGAGCAGCCCACTGTCTTCCATTGCTCTGTGGTCCAGTTCTGATGCTCACGTGCCCATTGTAGGCACTTTTGGCTATGGACACGGGTCAACATGGGCACATTGACCAGTCTATGGCTGCATAGCCCCGTACACAACAAAACAACAATGGCAATTTTTTCTTCTTTCAACCTGTGAACTTCAGGGACAACATGTTTACTTGCTACCTAATATATCCCACCAACTTTTAGATGCCATTGCAACAAGATAATCAGTGTTATTCACTTTACCTGTCAGTGGTCAAAAAATTATGGCTGATCAGTATCTATCTATCTCTCTATCTCTCTATCTCTCATGCGTGTGTGTTGTGGCTGTTCCTCTACTTTGCTCTTCACTCTTCCTCAGTGAATAATCCTAGGGCTGGAATCACACCGTTGTGGTTTTGACCGGTGCTTGTTCCTTGGAGATCAGTGGAAATGCATGAAAACACACATCGATGTGCATTGTATGCCACTTGATGCTCTTCCAATGATTTTATTGGAAATTGTATCCAGCAAATAAAAAGCACCAAGCACAAAATATGAATGGGCCTCGCCATTTTCACTGCTTTATGCCTAAAATCACTTCAGCAGCATGATATCCCTGGAAAGGATTTGGGAATGTTGGCACTTGTATGTAGGCAGGGATATTGGCAAAGTGTGTATTGGGTTTGTGTGTGCGTTTGGCCTCTTTCCCCTTTCGCAGTAAAAAACAGATTGTTGATCCTCCTTTTTTTTTTTTTTTTTTCAACCACCCACCTCCAAAATGAGTGTGGCGGCCGCTCGGGTAAGCACACATTACCGCGATGAGAAGTATCATAGTGTGGCAGTTTTAACTATGCTTGTTGAGTTTGACAGGCAGCACTTCCTGTCAAGCTTGCCCATTGAATTCAATGGTACCAACCCACAACCAAGAGCCAAATGCTTGGCTTGTGGTTGCTGCGCAGTAATTCAATGCAAGATCCCTTGGCTGGGAAACAAATCGCAGTGGCTTAAGGAAGAACTTTCATGAGCTTTAAAATTTCATCGCATGTTCATGCATTCATTTCTAAATACCTGTATTTAGGTGGAATTAAAAACTTTGGACTAACTATGCTTAAAAATGTTCCCACCCCTTTCCTGTTACATATCCTGCCTAACCTGTGTAAAAAAGATGTGTATACATACCTTTTCCAGTCCGCTCTGTTCCGGTCATGTGATCTTGCAGCTCCAGCTTTCCTTAGTGTTGGGCTGGAATTACACTTTGAAGCGGAGCTCCACCCAAAAGGGCAAGTGCCGCTTGTTTGCACTCGCCCACCCTCCACTGCCGCACTTTTTTTGGGGGAAGCGGGTACCTGGTTTTTACAGGTACCTGCTCCCACTTCTGGCTCAGATGGCCGCGGCGATCTATGAGCATGTTTGCCTCCCCACAGCCTTCTGGGACACTTGCAGGTCCCAGAAGACTGCGGGACTATTCACAAAATGCAGAGCAACTCACGCATGTGCTGTAGGCAACCGGCTAGTTTCCCCTACTTACAATACAGGCACCTGCACCCAAAGTCGATTGAAGAATTGGCTTGTGTGCTGCCATCGCTGGATCACTGGACAGGTAAGTGTCCTAATAAAAGTCAGCAGCTACAGTATTTTGTAGCTGCTGACTTTTAATGGTTTGGTGGGGGGGCTGGAGCTCTGCTCTAAAGAGGAGCTCAAGTCTCCCCCCCAAAAATTTTAAGTTAGCAGCTACAAGTACTGTAGCTGCTGACTTTTAATATTAGGACGCTTACCTGTCCAGGGATCCCGCGATGTTGGCACCCCAGCCTTTTTTTTTTTCAACTGGCTCTTGGGTGCTGCCACCACCATTCTTTGTAAGGGAAACCGGCAGTGAAGCGCTGCACTTTGTGAATGGCCCGGAGGAGGGAGGCCAAACTTCTGTGGGACCTCGCAGTGGGGATGGGTACTTGTCAAAAACAGGTACCCACTCCCCCTCACCCTGAAAGGTGCCAAATGTGGCAGTGAAGGGGGGGGGGGCAGCAAACAAGCGAAGCGTCCCCTTTTGGGTGGAGCTCTGCTTTAATGTCCCTAATGAAGCAATATTGAAGTGTTAAGAAAATCTCTTTATAATTTTATTTCCAGCTTCTCTGCCCATCCTTTGATAGAAACCCAATTTGGGGGCATCATTAACCTTAAACTCAGATGCCATCACCCTCTGTATAGTGAGCACGTCTTGGCTAGAGGGCTCCCACCCAGTTCCCCCTGCACTGCTCCCTTTTGTCTTTTCATGTGTTGCTAGGAATTTGGTGGCTGGGAATCACATAATCATTGGTTGCTATGGTGCTGCCAGCTTCCTGTCTCCTAGCAACCAATAAAGAAGAGGGGGTGGAACAAGGGATCTGACGCACCCTCCCCCTGCATACCTAGTGCTGGTACTTGCTTCAGGGAAGCGCCTGATTCTTGAGGCAAGTATTGCCAGTCCTAGTTCTTATTTTTCTCATTGATGCATGGTCAGAAGTAGTGTGAAGGACAAATTAGAAACCTGGTACAAAGGACTACATGCACTTTGCTCCTTTGGGGACAGGAGTAAAAAAAGTGGGGTGATACAAAGTTAACCACACTGGTGATTTTCTGTTGCCTGAACTTGCCATTGAAGAAGCTGAAGCTTCTGTTGCTGTTTGTTGTGATTAATGACATCCATTTATGTTACTAACTTCTACAATTGACATGCTGTTAGCGACTGATCAGGACTATAAGCGGTGTCATTAAAAATGATAGACGGTAGCTAATTGCTACAGAGTTGTGGTTCTTGTCAATAGTTAGCTGTGTAGTGCCGCACTGAGTACCGGTTTGTATGAATGTTGTGTTCATCTCGACAATTAAGGCTGCATTGCAGGTCGATCTTGTTCTTGTGCATGGTTTAAACTACATAACACACACATCAGTCACGTAGCCTACATACCAGACTTGTAATGTTGTCTGTAAGTGTTTCCATTTGTTGACAAAGATTCTAAATTGTGATTTTTGTGCCCTGTGAGAGTAGCAATGTTCCTCTCCCTAATTCCTGCATAATTTCACAAGAGTTGACTGCCCTTACCATACTCAGAAGAGGAAGAGTATAGCATTGTTTCCCCTAGAGGCAGGAAACCGCTCGAGACATGAAATAACTTACATTTTTTTTTACTCTGGTTGTTGTCTAAAGTTTTATAGTTGTTGGTTGTAGAAAATAACATTTTCCTTTTTAGGTTCTAATACACTTTAGGTTTGGTTCATACATATGCGAGAACCCGCGCTAGTACGGGTTCTCGCATCGCATGTCACCCACCGGTGATTCACACTGCCCTATGCGATGACTGGGAACACTAAATCTGTCATGTCATCTGTCAGAATGGGGGTCCGCCTTGTTTACAAAGGCAGATCCTCATCCTTCCTCTGTACTAGGCGATCACGGGTCACCGGCGGGCATCGAGTCCGCCCGACCCGCGGGCACGCTCCCGCAAATGTGCATTAGGCATGAGAGCGTGGCTGCACAAGCCGCCGTGCATGCAATTCGCGCAGGGGTGCCACAACCTGCGGCAGTACAACTGCCGTGGCTTGCCCTTAAGTGGTTAAAGAGCAACTGTCATATGTCCCACAGCGGCTCCTGCTCTGACCCGCTGTTGACTCACCAACAGTCCCATTCACTTTAATAGGACAGCTGGTGATGTGGCAGTGACACAACAAGGTGAAGGACGTGGTGGCAGCAGGTGAGTGGATGCCCTCTAACAGACACTGCCATGATGGATCTGAAATGACAGGTGCTCTTTTTAAATGTAAGGACTTATTCTTGCTGCTAGTTAGAATGTTTAATATTTGCAAACAAAATGAAGGTTTCCTATTTAGAATAATAAGCTGTCAGGTTAGTAAAACAACGATATCGGAACCGATTCAATCATACAGTTTGTAGTGTACATAGATTTGCAAAACAATGGGATAAAGTAATATTCCTGAACTTTGTTTTATCTCATGGTTACTGTGACATTGTGTGAATGCATCAATGCGCAGTGCATGTTATCTCAGCTTGCAGAGCTTGGATTCATTGAATGAGTTTACTAAAAATGTAAATATTGCAGAATATACAGCCTCATGCTACATAACTAAGCTCCATTTCATGCTATTCATTTCAACTAAATTATTAATGTATCTTAAATAATGAACTATCGTTCAATAGATTTTTACTCTAAAAGCACTTATTTAAAATAAATTTGATGAAAATAAAAAATCAGTTTTTCGTTTTTTTTTTTTTTTTTTTTAATCATCAATTTTTATCCATGCTGTCCCACCTTTTTAATTTACCTGAGCCCAATCTCAATCCAGCGTTGTGCCAACAGCAGCAGCTCTCTCCGCGCTCTTTCCTCACTGGACAGAGCCATTGACTCCTGCTATCAATCCCAGCCTGTAAGGAGAGAGGTTGGGGGGGGGGGGTTGAGCCGCACTGTGTCTGGTAATGGACATACAGAGCCCAGCTCAGGAGGTAGCTGGAGCGCCAGCAAGGGACCCCAGAAAAGAAAGATTTGGGTCGCTCTGCACAATACCATTGCATGGAGCAGGTAAGTATGAAATGCTTATCATTTTAAGACCGAGTAGAGATGCTCTCTGATGCAGCCTGTTAACGTGTGCCGCTCAGCTGCAGTGCGATTTCAAAAAGTCCTGTGCGATTTCTAATTTTATATACTACAATGCGCATTGGCATTCCTAAATAACCACTACCACTGAAAGAAATCGCACCGGACCGGCCTTTGAAATCGCAGTGTAAATCGGGCCACGCATATCGAAAGTAAGGGAACATCTTAGGGGCCGCCAGGTCATCTGAACTAGTGTCCCCATTGGAAGATTTCACCCTCTATTACCTTTCAGGGGACAACCAAAAATTTGGGATTTTCTTTTATAAATGAAGCTTACCTATAGGTACAAAAACACCAGGGGAGTTTACTTCCTCTTTACAGCACACTTGTTGGTTCTTTGAAAGTCTTTTTGAGCACTTTTGGAGTTTCAAATCTTGTAAAAATTGTAAAACCTACCGTCATAGACTAGGGCTGTTTTCTTCTGCATCTTCTCATTGGTCAGTAAGGCTTCATGTACACTTAAACTACTCTGACACCCGGCCATGGAAAAACGCAAAACTGCACTGCAGTTTTACTGCGATTTGCTGTGTTTTACAGCCGGCGGTCAAAACGGTTCTATCCTGAACGCGATTCTTCCGTGGATAAATTTGGTGACCGTCTGACAGATTGGGGTAGGGAATTCCAGAGGATGGGCGAGGCTCGGGAGAAGTCCTGGAGGCGGATATGGGAGGAGGTGATGAGGGAGCTAGAGAACAGGAGATCTTGGGAGGAACAAGGAGGGCGATTAGGTTGGTATTTTGAGACTAGGCTAGTGATGTAGCTGGGGGCAGAGTCGTGGATGGCTTTGTAACTTATAGTTAGTATTTTGAATTTAATTAGTTGGGCGAGTGGCAGCCAATGGAGGGATTGGCAGAGGGGGGTAGCAGACACTGAGCGGTTTGTAAGGTGGATGAATCTGGCAGCAGCGTTCATGATGGACTGAAGGGGGGATAGTCTGTTTAAAGGTAAGCCAATGAGGAGGGAGTGAATCAGGAGCTTTGTGGTTTCGTTGGTTAGAAAGGGACATAGTTTAGAGATGTTGTGGAGGTTGAGGCGGCAAGCTTTGGAAAGTGATTGGATGTGGGGCTGAAAGGAGAGTTTAGAGTCCAGGATAACACCTAGAACCCTGACATGTGGGGACGGGTGGATGGTTGTGCCATTGCTCTTGACAGAAGTCAGGCGAAGAAACACATGAGGTAGGAAATATGATAAGCTCGGTTTTGGCCAAGTAGAGGAAGTGGTGTGACATCCATACAGATATGTCTGTTGGTAAGTTAGTGATGTGTGAGGAGACTGATGGAGTGAGTTGAGGGGTGGAGAGATAGATTTGGGGGTCGTCAGCGTAGATACATAGGCTTTTATGGAGTTGAGTTTAGGAGGTTAGGCCAAAAAAACACTCAAAACTCCTAAACTCAATTTAGGAGCTGCCAGTGTACAGATTGTCTTTCATATTGATGACCAATCCTAAATTTTACTGCGAAAGTCAAGATTCGCCTGTAAAATTAGCTACCTGTCTTTTTAGATGTGATTGTTTTGATTTGCAGTTTTCACTGAAGATAAAATTCACAACTTTTTTTTTTTTTTAGCATATGCATGGTTTTAATTGTTTAATGTGTACTCTTATATGTGGCAGTTTGTGTGGTGTCATATGGAAAATCTGCAAAACCATTGCAATTTTTTTGAAATTTCACCCTAACTACTTTGAACTTTTGACCTGAGGTAACCTTAGAAACAACAAAATGTGACACAGCACAATGCGCCATAGTGTATCTAAACTCGTAAAAAAATAGACAGGCATATGGCCATCTAGGAAGTCCCCTGTTGAGTTCCAAGCTGCTAAGCCTTGGGTTGCTTGTGACAGTTGTCATGTTCCAGGGATAGATTTCCCTGTTCTTTTTCTGCTTAGTACATCAACAGTATCTTCTAAGGTGTGTGTGTGTTTGAGATATATATAATTTTTAATTATGACAGTAAATAGTTAAAAAAACAAAACAAAAAAACAAAAACCTAAAAAATCCTTGCCTTCTTCCTGTGCATGTACCCCTGCAGACTCTCCACTCTGTGGCCCAGCACCATTTTTCTTCCTGTGTGAATGACCCCCAGCATCATTTTACCCACTCTCTTGAGCCCAGGTCACAATGGTCATCCTTTGTGGGAAAGTGTCTGGGCTCACAGGAGAATGCTGCAGAATGACACTCATATCAGTACGTGAGTACTGGGACATGAGGGAGGAATCTATGGGAAGTCACGTCTACAGCCAGAAGACTTTTAGTGAGTCTGTCCTTTTGTATGTTCCATCAACCTTCCTGAGTGGTAACCAAATACCTACCTTTTATAGAAAGATGGCCCAGTCCACCTCTTACTGCTTGTACATGTCACCTACCTAGTTCGTTCCTGTGGTTGGAGCCCTACTCCTTTGGTTGGCTATGGGCTGTACTCCCACTTGATGGCTATTGGCAGCCATAGGAATGAATGGGTGTGCTTGAACAGTAGGTGGATATAGCTGGAACTTCTTTTGCATAGGTTGTGTTGGGTCAGGCAGGGCCACACAGAAAAGAACTTAGGAATAAGGTAAAAGCAAGTGTTTGGGTGTGTGAATTCAAGATTTATATGTTTTTAGGTTTTATGTACACTAGCCTATGCTGACGGCTACTAAACTTGAGTTTAGGAGCTCATGGTAGTTTGTTTTTTTGCCAAAGATCCTTAACTCAACTCCATGAAAGCCTATATGTCCATGTACACACAGGCTTTCAGCAGAAGAATCTCGTTCAGGATAGAAATCCGCTGGCCGCAGGAAAACCCGGAACGCAACAAAAACAGGATTTTGCTGCATTTTTTCATGGCTGTAAATGTAGGCTATATGAAGCCTTAAAGCATTTTTTTCTATGTTATTTGCCTGAAAAGGCCTCTCATGTGTGGTCCTCAGACTGCTGCTGGTCACTTTTATCTTGGCTGTGATGTCAGCGGCCTCGGCAGACCCAAAGCTGTCACACAATCTGCACTAAGTATTTCCCTTCCTTCCTCAACAGTTACATGTGAGGTGGTGGGGGAGCTGCGCCAGTAATTGGACACTCCCAGAAGAGGATGGAGGTTTATGACATAGTAAGGGGGAGGGGGAACTGTGGCTGTGCTAGTCAACTGATCTTCCTGGTTAAATTCCCTAGCAAGTTCAAAGGAATATTGCTAATAGGGAAGAAAAAAGATTTTGCAATGCAAATGATTTAAGTAGGCATTAAAGTGGTTGTAAACCCTTACACACCACTTTTCCCTACAGGTAAGTCTATAATAAGGCTTGCCTTGTTAGGTACTGGAAATATCTCCTAAACCTGCACGGTTTAGGAGATATTTGCCATACACGCTTGCGCCGACATCGGCTCATGCGTACTGAAGAAAGGGCACGATCGTGCCGTTTCTAAAGGGCCCATGCCATGACAATCTGCCCCCGCCACTCTGACCAGTCACAGAGCCGGAGTCCACGGCCCCGGAAGGAAGAGGGGTGAAGATGGACGCTGCCACCAGCGGGGACATTGCGGGTTTCATTTGCAAGTAAGTGTACCATAATGGACTAGTTGCGATGCATACTAGCCCATTATGCTTATACATTGCAGGGGAAAAAAGAGGAACTAAAACCCATCAGGGTTTACTTCCTCTTTAAATCTACATGATTTATCAGTGATCTTTAAAGTGAACATTTCAGTAACTTTACTTGGCATGTCAGGGATCTAAAAAGTCTACATACCCCTGGTAAAATGTCGGGTTTCTTTGATGTAAAAAAATGAGACAAAGATAAATAAAATATAGAACTTTTTCCACCTTTTTTAATGTGACCAATTTAAGTGATTGTAAACCCTAGGACTAAAAAAAAAACCTGCAAGACAAAGGCACAATGAGCTAGTATGCATAGCATACTAGCTCATTATGAATTACTTACCTGAGATCGGAGCCCCTGCAGAGCCGTCCTCGTACACTGCTCTGGCGGCCGACATTGATCCCAGAGTTACTTACAGGTATCGCGGGCTCCAGCGCTGTGATTGGCCGGAGCCGCGATGACGTCACTCCTGTGCATGTGTGCGGGAGCCACTGGTAATGGCACACTCACTGAAGCATCGGCACGTATGGGCCATTGCTTCAGTTTGCTTCAGTGCGCATGTGCCAATGACGCCGGCACATGCAAATGCAGGGGATATCTCCTAAACCATTCAGGTTTAGGAGATATCCAGGGTAGCTACAGGTAAGCCTTATTATAGGCTTACTTGTAGCAAACAGTGTGTTTGTAAGGGTTTACAACCACTTTAACTGTACAACTAAATTGAACAACAAACAGAAATCTTTTAGATGAAGGGAAGTAAAAATAAAATAATAAAATAATATGGTTGAATAAGTGTGCACACCCTTAAACTAATACTTTGTTGAAGCACCTTTTGATTTTATTACAGCACTCTTTTTGTGTACGAGTCTATCAGCATGGCACATCTTGCCCACTCTTCTTTGCAAAAACACTCCAAATCTGTCAGATTGCGAGGGCCTCTCCTGTGCACAGCCCTCTTCAGATCACCCCACAGATTTTCAATCGGATTCAGGTCTGGGCTCTGGCTGGGCCATTCCAAAACTTTAATCTTCTTCTGGTGAATCCATTCCTCTGTTGATTTGGATGTATGCTTTGGGTCATTGTCATGCTGAACGATGCAGCTCCTCTTCATGTTCAGCTTTCTAGCAGAAGCCTGAAGGTTTTGTGCCATTGATTAGTATTTAGAACTGTACATAATTCCCTCTACCTTGACTAAGGCCCCTGTTCCAGCTGAAGGAAAACAGAGCCAAAGCATGATGCTGCCACCACCATGCTTCACTGTGGGTATGGTGTTCTTTTGGTGATGTGCAGTGGTGTTTTTGCGCCAAACATATCTTTTGGAATTATGGCTAAAAAGTTCAACTTTGGTTTCATCAGACCATAACACGTTTTCCCAGGTGCTTCTGGGAGACTTAGAGCCCTTGCACACTGGGGCGGTTTGCAGGCGCTATTGCGCTAATAATAGCGCCTGCAAACCGCCCCGAAAGTGCCGCTGCTGTCATCCCAGTGTGAAAGCCCCGAGGGCTTGCACACTGGAGCGATGCGCTGGCAGGACGGTAAAAAAAGTCCTGCCAGCAGCATCTTCAGAGCAGTAAAGGAGCGGTGTGTATACCGCTCCTTTACCGCTCCTGCCCATTGAAATCAATGGGACGGCGCGGCTATACCGCCGGCAATGCGCCTCTGCAGAGGCGCTTTGCGGCGGTATTTAACCCTTTCTCGGCTGCTAACGGGGGGTAAAACTGTCCCGCTAGCGGCCGCATACCGACGGTAAAACGCCACTAATAATAGCGGCGTTTTACCGCCGACCCCGCCCCCCGCCCCAGTGTGCAAGGGCTCTTAAGATGTGTTTTTGCAAAATTTAGCTGGGCTTGGATGTTTTTATTCACAAGAAAGGGCTTCCGTCTTGCCACTCTACCCCATAGCTCAGACATATGAAGAATACGGGAGATTGTTGTCATATGTACCACACAGCCAGTACTTGCCAGATATTCCTGCACCTCCTTTAACCAATTCAGCCCCAGAAGATTTGGCTTGCTTAATGACCAGGCCTTTTTTTTGCGATACGGCACTGCGTCGCTTTAACTGACAATTGCGCGGTCTTGCGACAATGTACTTTAAACAAAATTAACGTCTTTTTGTTCCCCACAAATAGAGCTTTCTTTTGGTGGTATTTGATCATCTCTGCGGTTTTTTTTTTTTTTTTTGCGCTATAATCAAAAAAGGCGACAATTTTGAGAAAAACACAATATTTTGTACTTTTTGCTGTAATAAATATCCCCAATTTTTTTTTTTTAAAGATAATTTTTTCCTCAGTTTAGGCCAATATGTATTCTTCTACATATTTTTGGTAATAACAATCGCAATAAGCGTATATTGATTGCTTTGCGCAAAAGCTATAGCATCTATAAAATAGGGGAAAGATATTTATGGCATTTTTTAATTTTTTTTTTTTTTTTTTTTTTAACTAGTAATGGCGGTGATTAGCGATTTTTTTTTTTTTTTTTTTTTTTTTTTTTTTTTTTTTTTTTTTTTTCGGGACTGCGACATTATGGTGGACAGATCAGACACTTGACACATTTTTTGGACCATTGGCATGAATACAGCTATCAGTGCTATAAAAATGCACTGATTACTGTGTAAAAGTCACTGGCAGGGATGGGATTAACACTAGAGGGCGATCAAGGGGTTGACTGTGTTATCTAGGGAGTGATTCTAACTGTAGCGGGGTGGGGACAGATTGGGTGAGGAGACCGATCGTTCTTCATACTTAGTGTTAACAACAGATCGCTCTCCTCACCCCTGACAGCATGGAGATCTTGACATTGACAGATCTCCATTCTGTCTCTGTGTGGAGCGATCGCGGGTGCCCTGCATCATCGCGAGCTCTGGGCATGTGCATCGGCTCCGGCGTCGATCCCCCTAGTGGTCAAAAGGTGAACCGATGTACAGCTACATCAGTTCACCCAGGAGAGCCAGCCTGTCGCAATACAACTGCGGCGGCTGGTCAGGAAGGGGTTAATGTTGCTGTAGGCCTCTTGGCAGCCTCCCTGACCATTTTTTCTTCTTGGCTTTTCATCAATTTTGGAGGGACGTAAAGTTCTTTGTAATGTCGCTCTTGTGCCATATTTTCTCCACTTGATGATGACTGTCTTCACTGTGTTCCTTGGTATAGCTAATGCCCTGGAAATTCTTTTGTACTCTTCTCCTGATTGATACCTTTTAGCAATGAGATCCCTCTGATGGTTGGGAAGCTCTCTGCGGACCTTGGCTTTTGCTGTAGGATGCGACTAAGTAAATGTCAGGAAAGACCTACTAGAACAGCTGAACTTTATTTGGGATTAATCAGAGGCACTTTAAATGATGGCAGTTGTGTACTGACTTCTATTTGCTATTGTTTGAATGTGATTTCTTTATTCTGAACTCAGCTACATCCCCAGTTATAAGAGGGTGTGCTCCCTTAACCTGACATTTTAACAGGAGTGTGTAGACTTTTTATATCCACTGTATGTACACAGACAACACTACAGATACATAAAAAAAAGCTCTGCCATTTATCTTTTAACCTCTTATCACCCACACAATGTATATCTGTTGTGGCAAAGGGGGTGGGATTTAAAGTGGAATTCTGTCCTTGTACCTAACTTGCCTTAAACCAGTCCCCTCCCCCTCCTAACACCAATGCCAACTAACCTATGTAAAAAAAGATGAGTGTATATACTCATTGATACAATACAATAATTCTAATTTACCTGTCCATCTGCTGATACTTCTAGATGTGCTCTACTTTTGTTTTTTGTTTTTAAAAATGGACATGGCCATAAAATGGCAAGAAACGGGAGTACCCAAAATTATTCATAGACGACACTTTAAGGCTGCATTCACACCTGAGTGTTCAGCTCGTAAAACACCTGAAAAAATGCCTGATACGCCCAACAAGAAAAATCCCATTCAATTAAATAGCCGCTGTTCACATCTGAGCGTTTTGTAGCCTGAAGCTCAAAAAAGTACATGAGCTTCATTTTGGGCAGATTACAGGCGTTTTGCCCCTTTTTACATTGGTGACCTTTTGACCTGTGCAAAAACGCGTGACTTTCTGCCTGAAAACGAATCGCTCAGGTGTGAATGCAGCCTAAAGGTCTTTACAGGTTGGCGGTTAATATTTAATATTAGCTCTGCACCTGAATTGACTATTTGTTACGGCTGGATTTTTTTTTTTCACAAAGGAGATTGGGAAAGGATATTCCTCAGTCTCCTCCAGCTTGGCATCCTGATGTAGTTTAGAGCCTGGGAACCACGAAGGGTGGCACCAGTAGGGAGCATCACCACCTTGGCACTGTAAAGCTTCCTGGATCCTATTTACATGAACGCCAATTGGCAGATGAACATATGGAGTGCTGCAAAGTGTTGTTTTCAGGTTTTTATGCAGTGTTGTAATAGCACTGTCTTTTTATTTCTGTTGCCTTGGAACACAGCATGATCCATGTAGAGCTGGACTAAAGCTGACTGCTAGGCAGATAAAAAAAGGACACAAATGATTTGATGCCAGTTGGCACATACAGTCTCTTCTTCCAATTTGACATTCCTGCAGGTGCGGGTCCCCGAATTCTCAGTGTGTGTTCATTGACATCAATGGGACTTCTTGCATGGGGATAAATGGAACACCTGTGCATACCCATGTATGGAAATCGGGTCCTCTATGGATGTACAGTGCCTTGAAAAAGTATTCATACCCATTGAAATTTTCCACCAAAAACATAAATGGATCTTATGTGATAGACCAACGCGAAGTGAAAGGACAATGAATTAATGGTTTTAAAATTTTTTTTTTTTACAAATATATATCTGAAAAGTGTGGCATGCATTTTGTATTCAGCCCCCTTTACTCTGATACCCCTAACTAAAATTTAGTGCAACCAATTGTCTTCAGAAGTCACGTAAATAGCAAAGAGTCCACCAGTGTGTAATTTAATCTCAGTATAAATACAGCTGTTCTGTGAAGCCCTCAGAGGTTTGTTATACTTCCTCCTCATTGGATTACCTTTACATAGACTATCCCCCCTTCAGTCCATTATGAATGCCGCTGCAAGACTCATCCACCTTACAAACCATTCAGTGTCCTCCACCCCTCTCTGCCAATCCCTCCACTGACTTCCACTCACCCAACAAACAAAATTCAAAGTACTAACAATAATTTACAAAGCCATCCATAACTCTGCCCCCAGCTACATCACTAACCTGGTCCCAAAATACCAACCAAGCCGCTCTCTTCGGTCCTCCCAAGACCTCCTGCTCTCTAGCTCCCTTGTCACCTCCTCCCATGCTCACCTCCAGGATTTCTCCAGAGCTTCTCCCATCCGTTGGAACTCCCTACCCCAATCTGTCCGACTGTCCCCTAATCTATCCATCTTTAGGCGATCCCTGAAAACCCTTCTCTTTAAAGAAGCCTATCCTGCTTCTAACTAACACTGTTTTTTACTTCCTCCATCAGCTCATCCCCCACAGCTATTACCTTTTGTATCAATTAACCTTTTTTAGATTGTAAGCTCTAATGAGCAGGGCCCTCTGATTCCTCTTGTACCAAATTGTAATGTAACTGTAATGTCTGCCTCTTATTTTATTAAGCACTGCACAAACTGTTGGCGCTATATAAAACCTTTATAATAATAATAGAGAACAAGGCCAAGGAACACACCACACAGGTCAGGGATAATTTTGTGGAGAAGTGTAAAGCAGGGTTAGGTTATAAAAAAAAAAAAAAAAAAAAAAAAAAAAAAAAAGAAAAGAAAAGAAAAAAATAACCCAAGCTTTGAACATCGCACGGAGCACTGTTCACTCCATCATCTGAAAATGGAAAGAGTATCACACAACTGCAAACCTACCAAGACATGGCCGTCCACCTAGACTGATAGGCCGGGCAAGGAGAGCTTTATTTAGAGAAGCAGCCAAGAGGCCCATGGTAACTGGCGGCGCTTCAGAGATCTACAGCTCAGGTGGGAGAATCTGTCTGCAGGACAACTTTTATTCGTGCACTCCACAAATTTGCCCTTTTATGGAAGAGTGGCAAGAAGAAAGCCATTGTTGAAAGAAAGCAATAAGAAGTCCCATTCTCAGTTTGCGAGAAGCCATGTGGGGGACACAGCAAACATGTAGAAGAAGGTGCTCTGATCAGATGAGACCAAAATTGAACTTTTTGGCCTAAAAGCAAAATGCTATGTGTGGTGGAAAACTAACACTGCACATCACCATGAACACACCATCCCCACCGTGAAACATGGTGGTGACAGCATCATGTTGTGGTGATGCTTTTCTTCAGCAGGAACAGGGAAATTGGTCAGAGTTGATGGGAAGATGGATGGAGCCAAATACAGGGCAATTTTAGAAGAAAACCTGTTAGAGTCTGCAAAAGACTTGAGACTGGAGCGGAGGTTCACCTTCCAGCAGGACAACGACCCTAAACATACAGCCAGAGCTACAATGGAATGGTTTAGATCAAAGCATATTCATGTGTTAGAATGGCCCAGTCAAAGTCCAGACCTAAATCCAATTGAGAATCTGTGGCAAGGCTTGAAAATTGCTTTTCAGATGCTCTCCATCCAATCTGACAGAGCTTAAAGCGGAACTTCAGTCATTTTGTCATCTTTCCATCTATTAAATCTTCTGCCCTTGTTGTTTTAACTATGGATAGTAAAACATTTTTTTTCTGCCAGTAATAACCTTGTACAGCCCACTTCCTGTTTCTTGTCTGGTGAAAAGCCTAGGCTTATGACACCATGCACAGCTCTCTCTCTCTCTCACTCTCCTGAGACTTTGCCAGGAAGAGAGGGGGATGAGTCATAAGAGGGCCAATGAGAGCTGCAGAGCTGGTAGTGTACCTCCTGTGTGTCTGTAAATCCAGGAAGTGAAGAGGCAGTGGCTTCAGCTGTCCACAGTTAAAATGATTGCAGCCAGACTTGGTGGAGGGAGATTTCTGCAGCATATTTGGCAAGTACAGAATTATCACATATATAACATTATGCAAAGATGTTTTTATTACAAATCATGTGAGCAGACTGCAGTTCCTCTTTAAACTATTTTTCAAAGAATGATGGCCAAAAATGTCCCTCTCTAGATGTGCAAAGCTGGTAGAGACATCCCCAAAAAGACTTGCAGCTGTAATTGCAGTGAAAGGTGGTTCTACAAAGTATTGACTCAGGGGGGCTGAATACAAATGTATTCACATATTTATTTGTAAAAAATGTTGAAAATCATTTATCATTTTCCTTCCACTTCACAATTATGTGCCACTTTGTGTTGGTCTATCACATAAAATCCCAATAAAATAAATTTACATTTTGGTTGTAACATGACAAAATGTAGAAGTTTTCAAGGGGTATGAATACTTTTTCAAGGCATTGTGTTCTTTAGTGCGCCCCGAGTGAATGAGGCCTAACACAGAGAGATGCTGCTGTTTGCTACTGTGAGTGATGCCTTAAAGAGTAACTCCACTTTTGTTGAGAAAAGACACTCCCCTTTTGGGTGATCTGTGTACATTGCAAGGATTTTAACAAACTTTGTTGCAGATTCCTACCTTTGAAGAAATCGCTGTGTATTTCTGTCCATGAGTCTAATGGAGTGGTTTCATAATTATGAGGAAAGCTGCTGGGCCTGCATCCCTTTAGAGGTGATTTTCCTATTGGAGATATCTCACCAAAAATGATATTTTTGTTGTAGGGGATGCCTGAAATCTGATTTGTATCTTAAAGCGGGGGTCCACCCACACCGCCAAAAAAAAATATTAAAAGCCAGCAGCTACAAATACTGCAGCTGCTGACTTTTAATACATGGCCACTTACCTGTCCCAGGGTCCAGCGATGTCGGCAGGCGACGTCGAGAACCCTCTCGGTTCTCGGCAGCTGCCGCCGCCATCCTGGGTGAGGGAATCAGGAAGTGATTGCGGCTTCACTTCTCGGTTCCCTACTGCACATACGCGAGTCGCGCTGCGCGTCCCGATATATTGGGCCGATTTTTTTTTCCCTTCATCTCATAAAATCTAACAGTTAGACCCCTTTCACACTGGGGCGTTTTTCAGGCGCTTTTGGGCTAAAAATAGCGTCTGTAAAGTGCCTGTAAAACGTCTCCCCTGCAGTCTCAGTGTGATATCCCGAGTGCTTTCACAGTGAGGCGATGCGCTGGCAGGATGTTAAAAAAAAGTCCTGCAAGCAACATCTTTGGAGCGGTGTATACCACCGCTCCACCACTCCTTCCCATTGAAACGAATGTGCACCGCTGCCGAAGCGCCTGCAAAGCGTTTCAGCAGCAGCGCTTCATGGGCGCATTTAACTCCTTCCTCGGCCGCTAGCTGGGTTATAAGCGCCCCGCTAGCAGCCGAATAGCGCCGCTAAAATGACGGTAAAGCACCGCTAAAACGAACAGTGTTTTACCGTCAACGCATGCCCGCTCCAGTGTGAAAGCAACCTTCAGTGATACGGAAATTTTTTTACATTTAAACATTTATTAAACAAAACAAACCTCCAATCAGTTCACTTGTATGTATAATTTATATGAAAAAAAAAACTATATCTTAAATATTAAATACACAAAAACAGGTAATCAAAACTTTTGGATGAAAAAAATGGGCTAACTTTACTGCTTATTTTTTTTTTTTTTTCATTAAATTTTTTTTTTTAAATTGCCTTTGAAAGACCGCTGCGCAAATACTGTGTGACATAAAATATTGCAACAACCGCTATTTTATTCCCTAGGGTCTCTGCTAAAAAAATATATATAATGTTTGGGGGTTCCAAGTGATTTTCTAGCAGAAAATACAGGATTTTTACTTGTAAGCAACAAATGTCAGAAAAGATTTAGTCTTTAAATGGTTAAACTGAGAACTTCTCCACGGAGTTCAGCTCATTGATAAAAGAACCAAGAAGAGATACAAATGTATCTTCTTATCAGACTTGGCAGGCTGCCCAGAGGGGGAGAGAAGAAAACTTCAGACAACTTGCATTGACTTCAATTGCAGAAGTCATTTGCAAGTCCCACTGAAGCTATTATCGGCTTTTTTTTATCGGCACAATCAGCCGATGCCGATATATCGGTTGACCTCTAGTGCAAATACCTGTCTTAGACTGGTATCTGCACCCCCCTCCCCCCTGAAAGGTGCCAAATGTGACACCGGAGGGGGGGGGGGGGGGGAGGGTTCCGAAAAGCGGAAGTTCCATTTTTGTGTGGAACTCCGCTTTAAGCTGGATACACACTATACATTTTTTTTCCCCTTTAGCTTTATCTATCTATCTATCTATCTATCTATCTATCTATCTATCTATCTATCTATCTATCTATCTATCTATCTATCTATCTATCTATCTATCTATCTATCTATCTATTTTTTACACCCAGAAGTCGGATGTTTGGGCATTATAACTCTGAGTCAGATATGAAGGGTGATCTAAATCTTTTATATTAAAGTGGTACTAAAAGCTGAGACTTTTATTTATTTTTTTTTTTCATATAGTGATTGCATTTTGGAACAGATGTTTTATACTCTGTCAAACAGCTGCAAATGTACCCGTTCCTAGCCATTTGCTGTTGGGCAGTGGGATGTGGGCTGCAGTCCAAGTAATTGCCCAGTAGGACCCCAATAAAACATGATTATTGACGTGGACGTAAAAAAAAAAAAAAAATACACTTGTGCTCAAAAGTTTGCAGACCCTGGCAGAGATCCTGAAATTTTGGCATTAATATTGAAAATATGACTGATCATGGCAAAAAAAAAAAAATGTCTGTCTTTTAGGGATAGTGATCATATGAAGCCATTTATTATCACATAGTTGTTACGCTCCTTTTTTAAAATCATAATGATAACTGAAATCGCCCAAATGTGGCCCTGATCAAAAGTTTGCATACCCTGGAATGTTTGGCCTTGGTACAGACAGACAAGGTGACACACACAGGTTAAAATGGCAATTAAATGTTAATTTCACAGATGTGGCTTTTTAAATTGCAATCAGTGTCTGTGTATAAATAGTCAATGAGTTTGTTAGCTCTCAAGTGGATGCACTGAGCAGGGTGTGTGAGCTCTAAAGTCACAGGGAATCTTGTTAAAATTGATGGCAAGATGAATGCAGCATGTTATCAGAAATTATTGGCAGACAATTTGCATTCTTCTGCATGAAAGTTGCACATGCGATGCTCTTGGACTTTCCAGCACGACAATGACTCTAAGCACAGGGCAGAGTTGACCCTCCAGTGGTTCTGGAGTGGCCATCACAGTCTCCTGACCTTGAGGGCCAATTCACACCTTAAAAACGCAGTCTGGATATGTTCCAAAAGTTTTTTCTGCAAACGCAATTTGGATCATTTTTTTGGTGTGTTCCAGTGTTTTGTTTTTTTTTCCCCCCTCCCTTTTTTCGTTCTCTTAAATAAGGACATGTGTGTTCCTGTGCATTTTTAGTGTGTTGAGGTGCGTTCTGGTGCGTTTCAGTGCAGAAAAAATACAGCATGTTCTACTTTTTTTCTGAAACTTACTGCACTGGTGTGAACTATGCCATTGAAAACCATATAACCTACTATCCATGCATTTTTTTTATACAGAAAAAAAACGCACTGGACTGCATGTGGTGTGAACCGGCCCTAAAATCATCGAGCCACTCTGGGGAGATCTCAAATGTGCGATTTGTTCAAGACAATCAATGACTTTGCATGAACAAAAAAATGGGTAGTGGCGCTGCTAAATAGTATGAGATTTAATACATTTAATTTAATACATCAATAAGTCCTTGAAGTGGATACTCTGTATATGTGGAGGGGGAGAGATGAAGAGAGGAGACCTGTATAGATTACTTTAGCATTCCAAAACAACCTTGGCAGCCCTTGAAGGGGGAGTAGAAAGCAGACTCCAGATATGCAAATGAGAAGAGAAACACAGGCGCCTCTAGGTTAGAACTGTGAACATTTTAATGATACAGGTGCCTTATCCACTTGCTCTGTCTCATAAAAAATGTTAAAAATCTTGATTTGGGTACAGTGTTGCATGACTGTGCAATTGTCATTTAAAATGTGACAGCGCTGAAAGCTGAAAATTGTCCAGAAGGGGGTGAAAGTGCCTGGTAGACAAGTGGTTAATATCTTAAATTTAAAAAAAAAAATTTTTTTTAGGTCTGCTGCTTTCCCACAGCAGAGCTAAAGGTGTGTGTGTTTTTTTTTTTTTTTTGTTTTTTTTTTTTTGCACATACAGGTACCTCTGTGTATTCATGTGTAAACCTGTGTCATGCATCTGTAAAGATACACATAAGGGCTACATAAGGAGTTTTGTCATTTTAAAATAAAGCTTTTGCTAGTTAAAAAAAAAAAAAAACCCAAAAACTGGCTCCTAACTTTTTTTAGTTGGCTCTAAGGCCCCATTCACACCTGACCTTGGCGTTTTCAGGCAGAAAATCGCGTGATTTTGCGGCGTTTTTTACCGCGATTTTGTGCAGGGCAAAAGATCACCAATGTAAACAGCAGAAAAACGCCCCAATCTGCCCAGTTCACGCGACAAAAAAGGGTCCAGAACTTGTTTGAGCTTCAGGCGTTTTGGAGTGGAGATGTGAACCCTCTCCATAGAGAATAATTAATTTTTTTCCCCTCCATCGTTTTGAGCTTTAGGCTTCAAGCTACAAAACACTCAGGTGTGAATGGAGCCTTAGATTTAAATCAGATTTGTCAAGCCCTGCTTTACAATCATTATAATGTTGTTATTAAATAAAATTTCAAATCCGCAGCTGCTGTAAATTTTTTAAATTGGCAAAAAATCATAAATGCATTATGGCAACCTGTAGGAGAGTCATGTGCGCTGCTGGTGTACGGAATGCCCCAGAAATGTTATTTCCAGCACTAAAATACAAGTTGAAACTTAGGCATCCCATGAAAATGCTGAATTTCATTTTTGGTGAGAAAAGGAATATGTGAAACAAGCAGAAGTTGTTTCAGGACAGAAAAAGGGGAGGAATCTGGTACAAAGTTTGTTAAAATCACTGATTAGCCAAAGGTTTTTCTTTTGTAAAATGTCAAGCCTTATTTTACAGGTCTGTTTTTGTCACTTTTATACATTTTTACATAAGCTATATGTAGAGAATGCTGTAGCAGCCCAAGAAATCACTTTTGGCATAACTCATTCTATTTGGTTAGCGTTTACTGCACTAGGTGTGTCCCTTCAGATGGTAGAACGTTTTTAGCGAGGAATAGTGTTAAGTGTCCACTGATAAACCAATTATTTCTAATGAAATCTGAGATTACGGTCAGATCACAGGATCCTAGTAGGGATTCAGTTTAATGCCTTGTACACACGTTCCGATTATTGTACGACGTATCGTTCGCATTTTGTTGCATAAAACTAATATCGAATACAACAGTGCGAAATGTGCTCTACCAAAAGTAAGATTTTTATCGTACGATTCTGGAAAAACCTTCCGCTGTGCGTAGCTACGTATTTGAAATGATGTCAAATATGTGACCCCTGTGTCGTTCTGGTTTATTTTCGTGTTTGCGATCATGCGCGGTGCTAGTCTATTGATTTTTAATTTTTTTTTTTTGCGAACGCTTACTGTACTGATTAAATGATTGTCATACGATGGGCTGTCGTCCAAGCAAAGTTTTTGTGTTTTGTCCCTTCGGATTTTGTTGGACGGACTGCTGTGATCGGCTGTCGAAAGCTGTGTACTAACAATCAGATTATCGAGCGATCAATCGTCGAAAGCAATTTTTATCATCCGTTAATCGGAACGTGTGTACGAGGCGTAAGGCTCAGTTCACATTGGTGTTATGCGGGAAACCCTGCGAATCCACTGCGGATTCCCACATCGCTCATTCCCACACTGCCTTATGCAAACTGCTGGGAGTGTCAGTAGAAAGTTAATGACACCCCCAGATCGGTTCGCGTATCGAAGTGCGAATTGTCAATTCGGACAGGAATCAGAACACAGTTCGGAACACCCTATGAGATCTGATTCTGTTGCCGACCAAAAAAGGGTCCTGCACGACTTTGGTCCGAATGCGATGCAAATTCAGCCATACAATCTTCTTAATCCTTTTTTTTCTTATTTATTTATATTTTTTTTACATAGTGGCCTAAACTGATGAAGAAATTTTTTATTTTTTGGGGGGATATTTATTATAGTAAAAAATATATATATATTTTTTTTCAAAATTGTCACTTTTTTTAATACCACCAAAAGAAAGCTCTATTTGTGGGCGAAAAGGGCGCCAATTTTGTTTGGGTACAGTGTCGCACGACCGCGCAATTGTCAGTTAAAATGACGCAGTGCCGTATCGCGCAAAAAAAAGGCCTGGTCAGGAAGGGGGCAAAACTTCCGGTCCTTAAGTCCATTAAATTATTTATTTGTTTATTTTTATAAAACAACATCTTAGGCCTCTTGCTTGAAAAAGCTCAGTAATTATGTGTAATGTGCCTGTGCACACAAGCGCACAAACAAGCGCCGAGCATTGTTTAGAAAAAAAAAATAGAAGAATCTGCATTTTTGGTCAGTTATTTATGTCTCATGCACGCAAATATGCGCAAGTGTGCACAAATGTACACAAATGCCCATTAGCTTATTGTACAGAGCAAGAACAAATTTGCGCGAGTGCGCGACAACGCGCAAATGCATATTCATGAAAATGTACGAAACTATGCGCAAATACTTCCAAATAAAAGCCTTAATTTATGTCTGAAAAAGTAGATGCTCAAACAGGAGTATCATGTGCAAAAGGCCTTAAACCTACCTGCTCTGTGCAGTGGTTTTGCACAGAGCAGCCCCTATCCTCCTCTTCTCGGGTCCCCTGCTGCCACTCCTGGCTCTTCCTCTTCTTCGGGTGCCCCCATAAGCAAGTTGCTTGCTATGGGGACACTCGTGGGTGTTCACTCCCGATCCCCACTCTGTCGATAAGCAACACAGAAGGGGGCTTGGCCCCGCCACCTGCTCTTTCCTCATTATCTCACTGGCTGCAACGATATATTGGCCACTGAAAATGATTACCCAAAAATAGGATTAGTGGCATTTTTCCAATGGGGAAAAAAGGTGCTGATAATGTCCACCGAAAAACGAACGCAATTTTATTGAGATTTTTATAGGTCATGTGACTCAAATGCAACACTGGTACATTTTTGATGCATTTTGTCTGCGTTTTCAATGGGGAGGTACATTACACCGCTACAGCCTGTGTGAAGACATACATTGAATTTAAAGAGTGCGTTTTCTTGAGCTTTGCTTGCGCTTTTTAAAACGCAATAGCGCTTAAACTATTGATTTAAAAAGTTGAATATTCTACAATATTATGTGTGTGTATATGTGTGTGTATGTATATATATATATATATATATATATATATATATATATATATATATATATATATATATATATATATATATATATATATATATGTATGTATATGTATGTATGTATGTATGTATGTATGTATGTATGTATGTATGTATGTATGTGTATATATATATATATATATATATATATATATATATATATATATATATATATATATATATATATATATATATATATATATATATATATATATATATATATTATAGAGATATGTATATCTCGATTAATTGTGTGTTTTTTTTTTTTTTATTATTATTATTTAAACTGCCAAACTGCGTTTTGCCAAATAACAGTTGCAGTGCACAACCACTTACTGCCGGTTCACACAGGGGCAACACGACTTGCAGGCTGACTCACCGAGGCGACCTGCACATGACTTCAGCGGCGACCTGCAAAACGACTTCTGTATAGAAGTCAATGCAAGTCGCCTGAAGTCGCCCCAAAAATACTACAGGAACCTTTTTCTAAGTCGGAGCGACTTGCTTCGCTCCTATTAGAACGGTTCCGTAGTACAGAACGGGACGCGACTTGTCAGGCGGCTAAGTCGCCTGACAAGTCGCCCCTGTGTGAACCGGGGCTTACAGTAACACACACTATAGTGGGTGGTTGTGCTGCGTTAAAATAAAATATCACATGCATCTAGCGCAATGCACGTTAACATGTGTAGACTCGCCGTGGTATGAACCCAGCCTAAATGTTTACAAATGTATGCAAGCAATTGATACAAACTAACGGAAACCAATCAAAAACTGCTTTTCTAGGGACACTGAGGTGGTTTCAACCAAACTGTTTCATTTTCCATATTTCCAATCCTGATGATGGCTAGGAAATTATTGTAGCCTCGTCTTGCTGTGTACACACACAATAAATAACGTTTTTTAGGAGAAGTGGTGTTTATTTTTATTTTTTATTTTTTTTTGTAGTAGTAGTTTTTCTGTATCTTCTGCCTAAGAGCCCTTGCACACTGGGGCGGTTTGCAGGTGCTATTGCGCTAATATTAGCGCCTGCAAACCGCCCCGAAAGTGCCGCTGCTTTCATTCCAGTGTGAAAGCCCCGAGGGCTTGCACACTGGAGCGATGCGCTGGCAGGACGGTAAAAAAAGTCCTGCCAGCAGCATCTTCGAAGTGGTGTGTATACCGCTCCTGCCCATTGAAATCAATGGGACGGCGCGGCTATACCGCCAGCAAAGCGCCTCTGCAGAGGCGCTTTGCGGTGGTATTTAACCCTTTCTCGGCCGCTAGCAGGGGGTAAAACCGCCCCGCTAGCGGCCGCATACCGACGGTAAAACGCCGCTAATAATAGCTGCATTTTACCGCCGACGCCGCCCCAGTGTGCAAGGGCTCTAAGACATGCATGTAGCTGACCTGATTGACTCCTAGTACTTCTTCCCTCACTCACTCAGTTTGAGTGATATTATACAAGAGGCAAGTTTGAGTACTTAGGTCAGTTGTGTTGACCAGATACCTTTTTTAAACATATTTATAAAAAGGTAGCTCCTTCCTTTTTTTTTTTTTTTTTTTTTTTATCTGCCTTGAATTCAGCCCTATGTAGCCTTGGTCTCAGTTCTACAATGAGTGTGTTGGGGATTGTACAGCTGTAAACGGGTTGCATTTAGCTACGGAGAAGTCAACTCCTGGCAAATAAAAGCGGATGTGTGAAACGCTTAGGAATGTGGATCCTTTTCTGTTCATGAGCCGCCCTTGAGTACTTCTGGGCACATGCTCTCATGACATAGTGTCTTGAGAGACCCTTGTAATTACTTAACCCTTCCTTAATAACAGGGTTGGCTGTTGTATAGTTCTTTACGTCTAGTTTTGATGTACTCTTTAAATATGTCTACCTCTAAAAGCACAGTTTGGAAAGGTTGATAAGTAGCTGTAATATCTATACCTAGACCATATACCGGGCATATGTTGGAAAGCCTTGGTACATATTCTTACTAGTTTTCAGGTTTGAGAAAAGATTTTGGCGTGTGGTTTTTGCTGGCTATAGACTGCCTTGGCAAAATCTCTCCTTTTTACATAGGATTGGGGAAACTGAGATGATCTCCATGGTTGCACTATTGACCGTTGGGAATTAGGCCTGGTTCACACTGATGCAACATATGCTTTGACTTTGGGATGTGTATAAATCAATGGTTCCCCTTAAGTGCTGTCTTAACTGGTCCGACACAAGTTGGTCCGACTTTGTAAGAATTTAAGTTGCATTCAAGTCGGATCATCGTCTTAAATGATCTGACTTGTAGCATGCAAAAAAGGCATGGGGCCCCACCCCCTAATCCATACCAAACCCTTTAACAAGACCATACCAAGCCCTCTTTAACAAGGGGGTCCCCAGATCCCAGCCCCCCCCAATGTGAATGAGTAGGGTATACCCTTACCCATTCACCAAAAATAAATAACAGTACACAGGTTTTAAAGTGTTTTAAGAAAAATAAAAAAAAAAATGAAGAATTTCCCCCATCAAAGCTCCAACGTGTCTTCTTTCTACGGTGATGTCTTCTCCTTCCTCCGGTTCTTCTCCTGACGCTAGCTCCCGCAGTTGTGCCAGCTTCATTCTCTGCCAGTTCTTATCTAAACATGGGGCATGGCCATCCGGTGACGTCATCCGGAGACCACACCCAATTATGATGTGTCCACCCCATCATGCCCTCGGGCGGTGATGTCCTAAGGGGGTGGGGTCTTCGGATGATGTCACCTGATGGCCATGCCCCATGTTTAGAATATGGAGCTGGCAAAACTGTGGGAGCAAGCGCCAGGAGAAGAACCAAAGGAAGAAGACATTGGCAGCAGAGGGATAAGAACAAGAGGAAGAAGGCATCGGCAGCGCAGGGGGAAGGACTGAAGGAGGAAGAAGACATCACCGGAGGAATCAGACAGGTTGGAGCTACAATGGGGGACATACTTCATTTTTAATAAAGGACTTTAAAACCCGTGTGTGCTGTTTTTATTTGTTTTTGATACTTTTTTTGGTGAATGGGTAGGGGTACAATGTACCCCATACTCATTCACATGGGGGGGGGCGGGATCTGGGTGTCCCCCTGTTAAGATCCTGAAAAGCCCCCTGCCCACAGACCCCCACAAACACCTTCCAGGGTTGTTGTTGTTTTGTTTTGTTTTGTTTTTTTCTTAAATTTTGGCATGGGTTCTCCTTCAAGATTCATACCAGACTTAAAGGGGTTGTAAACCCTCATGGTTTTTCACCTTCATGCATTCTATGCATGAAGGTGAAAAACCTTCTGTGGTGCCGCAGCGCCCCCCCGAGTCCCCGTTTTACTTACCTGACCCCGATCTTTCTACGGCCGGGAACGAGCACACCAGCTCTAGCTGGTGTCTTGTGCCCGGATTGGATAGATTGATAGCAGTGCAGCCTTTGGCTCCCGCTGTTGTCAATCAAATCCAATGACGCGACGCCGGAGGGAGGGGGCCGAGACCTGCATTCTGTGCGAATGGACACAGATGCGGGACTCAGAAATGTGCCTGCATGGGTGTCCACCAAGGAGAGCCTTCTCCAACGTGGACACTCGATGCGGGGAGGAGCCACCAGCGCCGCTGTTGGACCCCAGAAAAGGAGGACCAGGCAAAACTAACTGCACAGTGGAGGTACGTATGACATGTTTGGGTTTTTTTTTTTTTTTAACAAGGGTTTACAACCTCCTTTTTAAAGGGCCTGGTATTGTCGGATCAAAGTTGTATCTCGTTCATTGAAGTCGTAGGGTAAAGTCGGATCGGAAGTCATCCGATCTCCATGTCAGAGCAGTGTGAACCTGGCCTTAATCTATGTGAGCTGAATAAAAGGATGCCTACTTATCTCCCTTTTTTCTGTCTTAAAGGTTAACTACTTTTGTGGTAAAAGTACCAAATAATGAAAAAATAGAGCATATACAATTGTGACACAAGTCATATTGTAATTGAATGGTAAGAAAAATTACATTTTCTTTTCAATCTGCAGCCTTGTAGTTTTCTGTAAAATGTAATGTTAGTATGGCAACCTGGAGGCCTTATGTAAGCAGATGTTGTATAGAACGCCCCTCTTAAATGTAATTTCCTGCTTGTTGATTGGCTTACTGATTTCTCAGAAGTCTGCACTAAGATGCAAGTCAGATTTTGGCATCCCCTGCAACAGTGACATTTTTGGCAATATACGGTATCCTCAAAGGGAAATCATGTCTAAAGGGGTGCAGACCCTGCAATTTTCCTCATTAGAATCCTGTAAGTACAGCAGCTGATTGATAATGAGGCAATCACTCCCATTCCTATTTATTTGGTACATGGACACAGACAAACAGCTTTTCTTCAGAATAACAGAAGGTAGGAATCTGCAAAAATGGTAAAATCCCTGCAATGCACATGGATCATACAGATAGGAATGTTTTTTCTCAACAAGGGTGGAGTAAGGCTGGGTTCACACATGTGCAAAACCCGCATCCATTTTGCATGACAGGCAAATGTGACCGGTTCTCTCATGGGAGTCGGTTCACACAGGTCCACGGCAGCCGCGGTCCGCATTTCAAAAGGGTCCTGTGCGTCTTTTGGCTCTGGTTCAGGTGCGAATTCAGGCAAAAATTCGGACCCCATTTGCACCTGAACCGGTGAACAGGGATGCACCCACATGCTGGGAACCACGGCCCCACATATGTGAACCCGGCCTTACGCTTTAACCACTCCAGTCCCCGTGACGTACTGGTACGTCACTGCGCTCAGAGTGGTTAAACCGGGCTGAGGCTGTTTTCTAAACCCGAAGGTCAACTTTCTTGTAAAAGCAGTCCTAGCGACTAGCCACTGGATCTGAACCTGAATGGCCCCAATCATCTCTGTGGTCTAAGTAACTGGAAGCGACAAGCATTTAGTCGTAAACAAACCCTTAGTGGTTTGAAAAAAGCATTGGATCATACTTATGGTCCAAAGCTTTTAAGGGCAGAGAAGAGATCTGGGGTCTAATAGACCTCAGATCTCTCAGAGGACCTGCCATTGCCTATTGCTATCACCGGGGATATTTGTTACCTGTGTTAACAATTAAAGTGATTAAAAAAAAATGAAAGAACTGTAAAAATAATAAAAAAATTTTTTTAAAGCACCCCTGTTCCCCATATGCGCACACACACAAAGGCAAATGCACGCGTTGGTTCCACAAGGATATGCAAATGGAGATCGCACCACACGTCAGGTATCGCTGCGAACGTCGGACAAAGAGCAATAATTCTAGCACCTGACTTCCTGTGTAAATGTAAAGCGGTAACCTTTAAAGGCTTTTAAAGCATCGTCTATGGATAATAACATTTACATAGTTTGTCGCTGCTGCACAGGCTTGTGCAATGTTAAAGCATGACCTTTTTATATTTTACCAAACAATTGGTTATTAAATTGTGTTTTTGCGCAATAAAATTAAAGTGTATTTTTCCCCCCAAAAAATGCGTTTGAAAAACAAATACCATGTGACATAGAATGTTGCAGTGCCCACCATTTTCTTCTCTAGGGCCTCTGCTTTAAATGTATGTTTTAGAGGTTCTAAGTAATTTTTAGACAAAAAAAATACTGACATGTAAACAAAGTATCAGAAAAGGCCTGGTCTTCAATTGGTTAAAGCAGACTTTGCATACAAATGAAAGAAGTGAACATTTGGCAACCCCTCACTTTCCAAATAAAAAAAAAAATGGTATGCTGAAAATTAGGAAGCAGAAAGTGACTTTCATCCTAGGGCTAGGACTTTCAGCCCTAGCCCTAGGCTCTGGTGATGTCGCAAGAGCTGAATGCATGCTTAGTTATTTCCTTTTGTTCAGCTTTTAAGCAGACCTTGCATAAAAATGCAAGAAATACATATTAAGTAGCCCTCATGCTCCTGAATATAAAACATTTTTCTTGGCTACAGTGAAAATAAATTAAAATTTGGAAGAAAAAAGTGGTGATGGGAAAAAATTGGTATCCAAATCTTGTCACCAGAGCAAGAGGTGGGATTAAATTATCCAATGGAATCACATGTCTTGACCGAATGCCTTGTAAGATTTCCTATAATTTATTTTATTACAGGGCTTGACATGAAATTTGCTTTGAATCTAGGAGCCAGCTAAAAGTTAGGAGCCAGCTTGTGTGCGGAAATATGTAACGTGTGTTGCAATCAAGGTTTTCATGTGTAGACGTGTATACATTTGTACATGTATGTGGGGGGCATTAGAATGAGATATATATATATATATATATATATATATATATATATATATATATATATATATATATATATATATATATATATATATATATATATATATAATATATAAAATTTATTTTAACAAGACACGCAGGGTCTCCCCTGTGCTCCACTGAATATAATGCAGTACAAATTGCACTGCATTACATTCTTTCCTGGCCATGCTGGGCGGACAAACTGTCAACAGGGACCCAAAAGTGATGTCATACACATTGCTTCCGGTTGAGTGAACGTGTGTCTGCTCTCCTCCCTCCCCCTTACCCTGCAGCGCCCACTATGCCGGTCCCGGTGTGCAGATGGGAAAGCAGAGCCTGGGATACATGGCAGGGGGATACTTTAACCGCATGTATAAAAGTGAATTAGTGGCAATGTAAAAAAAAAAAAAACCTGCCGGGCACTGCATGGGCGTTGGGCGATACAAATTGTGCATCCCTGCAAAAGTGAATGGGCTGACAAAAGCCCAGGCACCAGGACACAATTTTCTAGTCGCCATGGTGATTTGGCACCTGGGATTTGTCGAGGCCTGTTACATAATAAGTAAAAGTTTGGATCTTACCCTAGCTACGGTTAACAATTTTCAGTGAATACACAAATATGTTCATGTGGTGGTGGTGTTAATATTTTTTGCCTGGCCTATAGCTCCTCAGACAATGCATGGCAGCATAAATATGGTTTTGGGGCCAACACTCCCATGCACATTGAAGACTACTGTTGCATGACCCTTGCAGGTAAGACCAATCTAATCTAAAGCAAATCGCACCTGTCCAGAATCACTAGGGTTGTGTTGTTCCTGCCCTTGAACTGGCTCTGATCTTGGAAGTCAAGCAGTGGTAGCCTCTGGTGACGGGTGGTAGTCTTAGCTTTGACATATAACAGCCAGCTGTCCCAGTTTCCTTTAGTCTGCTGACTCCTAGAGTGGAGTGATGTGCTTCTAAATTCTATACTATGGCACTTTTCCATTATCCAGGAGCCGTTATGATCATCTAACTGAGAGGGATAGTTTACATTGGGCTTCTTTCCTCTCATCTGATTGGGTGTCATGAAATCCACTAATGATGAGCCCCTATCCAACAAGGAGGCAGAGGGGCATGGTTTTGATGTCTGAGCCCCTCTACCTTGAACAAGTTAGGAGGTAGAGTGGCATGGTTTTGATGTCTTGGTTTTCTGCAGCGTTTTTCTCCTCCTCACTGCTTTCGCACCACTACAATCCAATGACAACATTTATTGTTGAAACACATGTACTGACATCCCCTTCGTTTTCCATTTTCCGTGCCAATATTTTTGTAGTTTTGTAGTTTTGTCGCCCATATGTTCTCTTTTAATGAAGGGATCCTAAACAGAGGAAAGGAGACCTTCCAAACTTTTCATATACGGTATTTATTAGTAAAAAATTTTAAAAAACCATTTATCATTTTCCTTTCGCTAAACAATTCTGTGCCACTTTGTGTTGGTCTATCACAGAGGTCTCCAAAATGCGGCCCTTCGCTTGCCTTTATCTGGCCCTTGTGGCGCCATTCTATCCAATGACACCAACAATGGGGCATGATTCCTGTCGTTGTCACCAACAATGGAGCGCTATCAAAAGGGCACAATACCTTCAATTGACACCAATGATCGGCTACTATTTCTCCCACTGACACCAATGATGGGACAGAATTCTTTCCATTGACACCAACAATGGGGCACTAGTCCTCACACTGACACCAAAGATGGGGTATAGTTTACTCCCACTGGATACCAGGACATTTTCTACTCCCACCGGGCTCTAGTTCGGCCCTCCTAAAATGTGAAGGACAGTAAACTGGCCCTTTGCTTAGAAAATTTGGAGACCCCTGGTCTATCACATAGAATCCCAATACAATCCATTTACTTCTTTTTGGTTGTAACATGACAAAACTTTTTCGAGGAACTGTAGCTGAGGTTGTGGTTCCTGAAAAACGGGAAAAGTACCTATATTCATTTGTCCCACCATGGTGTACAGCTATATTTATAGTTGACACGCTCACTTTGATTTTCTTTCTGCTGCATATTTGGACCTGTATGAAAATAAAACTATGATTTTGCTGAATATTTTTGGATGTTTTTTTTTTTTTTTTTTCTTTTTTAAAGTTTTGAGAGTTGTGTAGTCACTATTAGTGTCATTGGGCTGAGAGAATCTGGATAAAAAAATGAATGCTTTAGAAAAAAAACAAGGTTCAGGGCCTCTTCTGTCTTCAGCCAGCTGAGTTTTGTCAGGTTTATTTTTATTTTGGCTCTCGGGAACTGTGGGATCTGTGCAGTTTTCCAGTGGGGGTAGTTGAGCATTAGCCAATGGAAAAAATCTTAAGGCTGCAGGACAGCATTGACTATCACTGTTAGTTTTTTTTAAAGTAAATGACAGCAGTTTTTTTCATTTATTTTTTTTCTTAGCGTTTTTACATTTCATGTACTAAACTTTCATTATTGAACTGCAAATCGCACACTGAATAAAAATAAACCACCTGCATATTGCATTTGCACTTTAATGCCATTGCCACGGTTAGTACTCGTTGAATCACGATTTCACAACGCTTTGTCAAATGTCAAATCGCACAAATGCAAAT